>ONZH01016120.1:0-32904 GCA_900303285.1 Rhinella marina | reverse complement strand
TTTGATGCTCCTGAACATTGTTTTACAGTGTCTGTAGTTGACACTGCGGAAAAATTGTTTGGAGAGAGGGCCTGTAGGTGGCCCTCCGGAAAATTGTTTAGAGAGAGGGCCTGTAGGTGGCCCTCCGGAAAAATTGTTTGGAGAGAGGGCCTGTAGGGGGCCCTCCGGAAAAATTGTCGTAAAAGAGTGCCAGTTCGACCTCCAAAAAATAGCATTTTGGGCCATGTTAGGCAAAGACGACAAGGAGGAGTAGGAGGAGTAGAGAAGAGGAATCGGATACATCAGTAATGTTAATCTTTAGCTGCTTTCCCCCGGAGGAGATTTGAATTCCGTGGAAATCCAGGCTTTGTTCATTTTAATAAGCGTCAGCCTGTCAGCGCTGTCAGTTGACAGGCGTGTACGCTTATCGGTGATGACGCCACCAGCTGCACTGAATACCCGCTCTGACTACACGCTAGCGGCAGGGCAGGCCAGCACCTCCAAGGCGTACAGCGCCAGTTCAGGCCACGTGTCCAGCTTTGAAACCCAGTAGTTGTATGGAGCAGAGTGATCGGTATGGATGTTGGTATGGTCAGCTAGGTACTCCCTCACCATCTTTCTGTAAAGCTCACCCCTACTCTGCCGAGACTGGGGACAGGTGACAGTGTCTTGCTGGGGTGACATAAAACTGGCAAAGGCCTTGGAGAGCGTTCCCCTGCCAGTGCTGGACAAGCTGCCTGCTCGCCTCCTCTCCCTCGCTACTTGGCCCACAGAACCACGCCCTCTGCCGCTAGCGGTGTCAGATGGGAAGGATTGTTTCAGCTTGTGCACCAGGGCCTGTTGATATTGATTCACTCTTAGACTCCTTTCCTCTACTGGGATGAGAGTGGAAAGTATCTTCTAACCCGAGGGTCACGGGATAGGCAGCCTAACATGAAGTCTGCCATGTGCGCCAGAGTCCCAACAAGCAAGAATTCCCTCTCCTCACTGGCCTGACTCTCCATTTCCTCCTGCTCCTCCTCTTCAGCCCATACACGCTCAAGAGTTAAGAAGGACTGAGGATTGATACCCTCTTCTGTCTAGCCAACATTCTCCTCCTCTTCCTCCTCATCCTCATCCCCCTCCTCTAATACGCGCTGAGAAACAGACCGGAGGGTGCTCTGGCTATCAAGCGACGTATCTTCCTCCACCGTCTCTTGTGACAAGCGCAAAGCATCTGACTTGATGCTGAGCAGTGAGTTTTTCAACAGGCAAAGCAGCGGGATGGTGAGGCTGATAATGGCACTGCTGACCATCTGTGTTGACTCCTAAAAGTTGCTCAACACCTGACAGATATCAGACATCCACGTCCACTCCTCATTGTAGACTTGAGGAAGCTGACTAACCTGACTACCAGTTCTGGTGGAAGTTGACATCTGGCAGTCTACAATCGCTCTGCACTGCTGGTAAACTCTGGATAACATGTTTAATGTCGAATTCCATCTCGTGGGCACGTCGCACAACAGTCGGTGAGTGGGCAGTTGTAGGCGGCGCTGCGCTGCCCTGAGAGTGGCAGCATCTGTGGTCGACTTGCGGAAATGCGCACAGATGCGCAACCTTGGTGAGCAAATCAGACAGATTGGGGTATGTCTTGAGGAACCGCTGAACTATGAGATTGAACACGTGGGCCAAGCATGGCATATGTGTCAGTCTGCCGAGTTGCAGAGCCGCCACCAGGTTATGCCCGTTGTCACACACAACCATGCCTGGCTTGAGGTTCAGCGGTGCCAGCCACAGATCAGTCTGCGCCGTGATGCCCTGTAACAGCTCTTGGTCGGTGTCCCTTTTGTCACCTAAGATCAGCAGTTTGAGCACCGCCTGCTGGCGCTTACAAACAGCACTGCTGCTGCGCCTAGAGCTACCGACTGAAGGCGCCGTGCCCACGGAAGGTAATTCGAAAGGAGGAGGTGGAGGTGGAGGAGGGGTCGGAGGAGGAGGCATAGTACGTCTGAGAGACCGTGACCGAGGTAGGCCCCGCAATCCTCAGTGTGGGCAGTACATGAGCGGCCCCAGGTTCAGACTCGGTCCCAGCCTCCAAAAGTTAACCCAATGTGCCGTCAGTGATATATAGTGTCCGTGCCCGGCAGCACTTGTCCACGTGTCCGTGGTTAGGTGGACCTTCTCAGAAACAGCGTTGGTCAGGGCACGGATAATGTTCTGTGACACGTGCTGGTGTAGGGCTGGGACGGCACATCGGGAAAAATAGTGGCGGCTGGGGACCGAATACCGAGGGGCAGCCACCGCCATGAGGTTGCGAAAGGCCTCGGTTTCTACCAGCCTATAGGGCAGCATCTCCAGGCTCAGCAATTTGGAGATGTGGACGTTGAGGGCTTGGGCATGTGGGTGGGTGGAACTGTATTTCCTCTTGCGCTCCAGCGTCTGCTGTAAAGACAGCTAAACGCTGCGCAGGGACACATTGGTGGACGCTGTGGAGGATCGTAGAGGCGAAGGTGTGGTTTTCTGGCGAGAGGCGCTCGTTCCGGGGTCCTGGACAGGGGGTTGACTAGCAGAGGCAGCGAGTGACACAGGGGAAGGAGCAGTGGTGTGACCCGCAGGAGGTGAACGGCCTTGGTTCCATTGAGTGGGGTGTTTAGCACTCATATGCCTGCGCATGCTGGTGGTGGTTAGGCTAGTAGTGGTGGCACCCCTGCTGATCCTGGTGTGGCACAGGTTGCACACCACAGTCCGTCGGTAATCCTCAATTTCTTTAAAGAACTCCAGACTTGCGAACATCTAGGCCTCGCCACGGGAGCTTCACTACGTGAAACAGTTGCTGCTGATGCACCAGCTCTGGCCCTGCTTCTCCCTCTGGCCACACCACTGCCTCTTCCAACCTGTTCTAGTGCAGCACTCGCCTCCGCCTCAGAAGCACTGTCTTCACTCGGCTTATCAACCCAGCTTGGGTCAGTCACCTCGTCATCCTCCGATTCCTCAGTCTGCTCCCCCCTCGGACTTTCTGCCCTGACAACAACTTCACCACTGTCTGACAACCGTGTCTCCTCATCGTCCGACACCTCTTTACAAACTTCTTCCACTAACTCAACATTGTCATCATCATCACCCACAGACTGCGACAGTTGGAAAACTTGGGCATCGGGAAAGAGGTCAGCAGCAACCTGAGAAGTGGTTTGTGACTCTGGGAAGGGTCCAGAAAACAGTTCCTCAGAGTATGCCGGATCGCATTCCAAATTTTCCTGGGAGGGGGCAGACTGGGGGGAAGGAGGTTGAGGTGGAGGAGCCAGAGGAGTGCTCCCTTGGGTAACGTGGGTGGACTGCGTGGAAGACTGACTGGTGGACAAATTACTTGAAGCATTGTCCGCAATCCACGACATCAGCTGTTCGCACTGTTGTGGTTTCAACAGTCGTCTACCATGTGTCCCTGTAAGTTGAGACATGAAGCTTGGGAGTGTAGCTCTGCAGCGTTCCCCTGCTCCCTCATCAGCAGGTACTGTCTCACCCTGCCCAGGACCACAACCACTGCAGTAATTGAATGCCCACGCCCACGTCCTCGACCTTTAGCCCTGGGGTTCAACATTTTCTGTGTATTATATAAAAAAAAAAATAAATGGGCCTGCTGTACTGATACCCACAAACTTGTTCAATCTGAACAAGAAAATATACTTACCATGCAGTATGGAGCAATTACACTGAAACTATTAGATTAGGCAGACTTGGTCTGCTTAAGTGCAACCCAGACAAATGTCGCACAGAGATTTTTGTAATGTAGCTGTATCAGTGAGAGCAAAAGACCTTTTTTAATTAAGTGACGTACAGAATGTGTCACCACGACAGAAAATACGGATTGTGGTTTGTGGTGACTGGACAGCTGAACTGTGACACACAGAATGGTTCCACACAGCTGTATGAAATGGATTTGTATCACTGAGATAAAACAACAAAAAAACTTTTTTTTTATTTATTTTTTTTATTATTTTTTTTTGTATTTTTTTTTTTTTTTTTAACGTGACGTGCAGAAAGCAAACTCAGCCCCTGCTGACTGTGGCTATTTTGACTGCAACCCAGACAAATGTCGCACAGAGATTTTTGTAATGTAGCTGTATAAGTGAGAGCAAAAGACCTTTTTTAATTAAGTGACGTATAGAATGTGTCACCTGGACAGAAAATACGGATTGTGTTTTGTATATAGGTGGATAAGTTAGAGCTAAATTACTTATGTTATTACGTACCGTGCAGTATGGAGCAATTACACTGAAACTATTAGATTAGGCAGACTTGGTCTGCTTAAGTGCAACCCAGACAAATGTCGCACAGAGATTTTTCTAATGTAGCTGTATCAGTGAGAGCAAAAGACCTTTTTTTATTAAGTGACGTACAGAATGTGTCACCTGGACAGAATATACGGATTGTGGTTTGTGGTGACTGGACAGCTGAACTGTGACACACAGAATGGTTCCACACAGCTGTATGAAATGGATTTGTATCAATGAGATAAAACAACAAAAAAACTATTTTTTTATATATTTTTTTTTATATATATTTTTTTTTTAACGTGACGTACAGAAACTATCAGAGAGCAAACTCAGCCCCTGCTGACTGTGGCTATTTTGACTGCAACCCAGACAAATGTCGCACAGAGATTTTTTTTAATGTAGCTGTAGCAGTGAAAGCAAAAGACCGTATTTGATTACGTGACGTACAGTATGGGTCACCTGGACAGAAAATAAGGATTGTGGTTTGTGGTGAGTGGACAGCTGAACTGTGACACACAGAATGGTTCCACACTGCTGTATGAAATGGATTTGGATAATAAAATAAAAAAGGGTTATATATGGCGATAGCTGCACTACTAGTGCCAGCCAGCCTAGCCAGGAGACAAAAAAAAATGTCTTGTAGCCCTTAGAAGGGCTGTTGGGTTCTTTTGAGATCACCCCTGCCTAACAGAGAACTAAATCCAGGCCCTAACACTCTCCCTGAAACGCAGCAGCTCTGTCCCTAACGACATCCAGACAGCATCTGAGCCGAGCACCGCAGGCAGTCACTATTATATTCCAGGGTCACCTGATCAGGCCAACAAACCCCTGCTATCGCCATGTAAGGGCCCCACGTGATGTTGGGTGTACCGCAGAATCTCCTGGTTTGTGATTGGCTGAGTTTATAGGCGCCAAAAATTTAAAATGCGGGAGATGCCATTTCCTCGAGCATGGCGAGATACTCGCCCGAGCAGCGAGCACTTACGAGTACCCTAATACTCGAACGAGCACCAAGCTCGGACGAGCATGCTCGCTCATCTCTAGTCACAACCTTTCATTGTGGAGAGGTGGGGGTAGTTTTGTCACAGGGTCCGTTAACAGGTAAATGGCGCCCATGTGCCTTTTTCTCGAAAAAAAACTCTCTGCAGCGGAGAGAAATTACGATGTGGGTAACAGAGAGTTACTGGCCATTAAGTTGGCTTTTGAGGAATGGCGTCATTGGTTGGAAGGGGCGATTCACCCAATCAAGGTATTCACAGATCACAAAAACCTGGCTTACCTTGAGTCGGCGAAACAACTTAACCCGAGGCATTGTCATGTATCGTCCTGGGATTAAGAATGTCACGTAGTTTTCCCGGAGGTGGTGATTTTGAAGATCCGAGCCCTATACGGAGTCTTGCCCCCCTTGGAAATTGTTTGTTCCATCTGAATTGCGTCATAAGGTGTTTGAGGAACATCACTGTACGGTGCTTGCGGGACACCCTGGGAGTAAGTCCACTGTCGACCTCATCTCTCATAGATTCTGGTGGCCAGGGCTGCGTAAGTGTGTTGAGGACTATGTGTCGGCCTGTGGTGTCTGTGCACGCGCTAAGGTGACACATACTCGACCTTCTGGACCCCTACTCCAGTTGCCTATCCCGTCCAGACCATGGACTCACTTGTCTATGGACTTTATCACTGATCTGCCTAATTCGTCTGGAAAGACAGTTATTCTGGTGGTTGTAGATCGGTGTAGTAAAATGGCGCACTTTATTGCATTTCCTGGACTCCCTAATGCTAGAACCCTTGCACAAGTGTTTGTTGACAACATTGTGAAACTTCATGGCATTCCCACTGACGTGGTCTCTGATCGTGGGACTCAGTTTGTGTCCAGATTCTGGAAGACGTTCTGTACTCGGCTCGGGGTACAACTGTCTTTTTCCACTGCTTTTCACCCTCAGACGAATGGACAGACAGAGCGTACTAATCAGAGTCTGGAGACTTACTTGAGATGTTTTGTCTCTGAGAATCAGGAGGAGTGGTCCTCGTTTTTGTCTCTGACGGAGTTTGCCATAAACAATCGTAGACAGGAGTCCACTGGCAAGTCGCCGTTTTTTGGTGCATATGGGTTTCACCCGCAGTTTGGCACTTTTACTGGTTCAGATACCTTTGGTATCGCTGAGGAAGAACGTTTTTCGTCATGATTGTCATCTATATGGCGGAAAATTCAAAGTAACTTGATAAATATGGGCAACAAGTACAAATGTGTGGCTGACAGGAAACGTATGAATGGTCCGGACCTAAGAGTGGGTGATTCTGTGTGGCTGTCCACAAGATACATTAAGTTGAAAGTTCCTTCTTGGAAGTTGGGTCCAAGATTTATTGGTCCATATAAGATCACTGCCATTATTAATCCTGTAGCATTTCGTCTTGAACTTCCTCAGGCCCTGAAAAATCATAATGTATTTCACAGATATTTTTTAAAGAGATATGTTGAACCTTTGGAGCCATCTCCCTTGCCACCCGTTCCTGTCATGGTGGACGGCAGTTTGAAATTCCAGATCGTTGAAATTATTGACTCTCGAGTTCTTCGTAGAACTCTTCAATATCTTGTTCACTGGAAGGGTTATGGACCAGAGGAGAGGACGTGGGTACCAGCATCTGACGTGAATGCCAGTCATTTGGTGAAAGCTTTTCACATGTCTCATCCGGACAAAGTTGGTCCAGGGTGCCCGGAAGTCACCCGTAGAAGGGAGGGTACTGTCACGGACATTCCTATGACAGATAACAGGAGGCTGTCATATTGGCAATACATGGTGTAATCTGACATGTTTTCCCTTTTGTTGTTGGTTTTTACCACACCTTTTTCCCTCAGGTGTTCCTGGTGTGGTAATTGTCCCTCGCCTATTTATTGCTTCTTTTCCCACTATTCCTTGCGGTTTATAGCTTCAGTGTTGTGGTGGTGAGCAGCAGTTTGGTTTCAGCTGAGATCCTGGAGCCTCCATTTCTTCATCGTAAGATAAGTTTCCTTTCCCTCCTGTTGTTTTGTTATTAGGCCTTAGGGAAACTCCTGTTCGTCCTTCCTGTCATTAGTTTCCAGGGTCCTATAGGGTCAGTTCTGTGTTTAGGTTCCTGTGTATGAACTTGCCTACATTTGAGGCCTGTTCATACTGGTAGATAGACAGGATTTGAGCCAAGGTTTACTGTAGGAGGTGCCCATCTTCCTTCCTTAGTTTCTAGGCCTAATCTCCTTTTAGGCTACGCTTGGTTTGGTTTTCCCCCCAACACCTGCGCGTGACAGATGGCTGCTAGCACTGCAAAAGTGTGATTAGTAGTAAAAGATAGAGAGGGCCGGTTATTCTGCAAAGAATTCCTCAATCCCCCAAAGATTTCTGACTAGTTGGGCAAAACATGTCTAGAAGCCAGGCATAGGCCGAAGAGTGATAGTACAGCCTACAATCCGGCAGACCTATCCCACCTGCATCCTTACTTTGAGTCAAGAGCTCCCAACAGATATGTGGTCTATCAGGGGACCAAACTAATTTTATGAAACACTTAGGCAGAAAGAGGTGGGGATACGAATGGGGATTGTCTGCAGGAGGATCATTTTGAAGATATTGATCCTTCTCTGTCTTGATACAGACGGAATAGAGACACATCGCAAAGGAAGGGATAAGAAAAAGGGTGGGGGAAGGTGGGTAGGTTCTGGGGGAAAAAAGAGGAAAGGAAAGATATTGACCCTTCCGAACCATGAAAAATCTTTATGATGCCATGAGTCCAGATCCTTCTGGAATCAGTAAAGTAGTGGGCAAAGTTATCCCTAAATAGGTGTGATGAAAAGGAGCTAATTTTAATCCCCAAGTAGGTGATGCAATTACTGGGCCATGCGAAGGGAAAGGAGGCTTTCAGGGAAGTGACTAGATCCAACCCCAGGGAGATATTCAGGGCATTAGATTTGGACATATTAATCTTAAAATTAGTCCATACCCCAAAGTGAGATATTTCTCTTTGCAGGCATGGAAGGGAAATATGAGGATTGGTGATATAGAGCAGAAAATCATGTGCAAAAGCAGCATATTTATACTCTTGATCTCCAATATGAATACCAGAAATATCAGGGTTGGCACGTATTGCGCACATGAGATGTTCCATGATGTGGGCATCCCTGTCGAGTGCCGTTATGGATGAGAAAAGAAGATGAGAGAGTCCTGTTGATTTTGAAAGGCACAGATGGTGTCTGATAGAGAGTGTGGATTTTGGATGTGAAGCAAGGGCCTAAGACCTATGTGATAGAGGGTTGAACATAATGAGGGCCATGAGATGTGATCAAAGGCCTTCTCTGCATCAAGGGACAGGATAATGTGGGGAATGTGATGAATCTTAGCATAGTGGATAATATCCAGTGTCTTCAAGGTGTTGTCCTGTTCCTCCCTCCCCGGCACGAACCTCACCTGGTCAGGATGGACGAGAGAGGGCAAGAAAGCCTTCAAGCGATTTGCCAAAAGCTTGGCATATATTTAAGTTCAACATTTAAGAGAGAATTTGGGCGATAACTTGCACATACCTGAGGATCTTTGTCGGGTTTTAGGATGGCCGCTATATGTGCTTCAGTGGATTGGGCCAGGAAGAGAAGCCCAGACAACACCGCATTAAAGACCTGGAGGAGAAAAGGAGCTACTGAAGCAGAAAATACCTTATAACACTTTGCCGTGAACCAGGGGTGGACACAGAGAGCAGAGGGCCCCTGTGCAAGGAATGTACCTGCCCCCCCCCTCCCCCAGACATAACCTCTTCTCCCCCTACTTAGCCCCTCTGACATTTCATGCTCCTATGCTTCCCCTTGCTCTGCGCTGTAAAGCTGCGCTGTTTATTTACATTTTTACACTGCTTACACTTACTCAGAGACTTCACTGGCACTGATGGGTGGCTTTACAGGCGAGGGCAGTGCTAAAACCTGTCCATTAGTGCCGGTGACGTCACCAGGCTCACTGCTAGGTAGAAGTCCCCCCTCCCCATGGTACCCAGAGTGTTAATAAGGTTCCCTATAGTGCCCTCAGTACTATTAAGGCCCCCCTATAGGGCACCCCTAATAGAATTAAGGCCAATCTATAAGGCACTCCTATGGAGCCCTCAGTAGTAATGTGCACCACCACTGCCCACAGTATTTATAATGTTCCCTGTAATTATAATACCCCCTGCCGTACCCCCTAGAGTTATAATATTCTCTATAGTGCCCCCATAAATTATAATGCTTATCCTCTCTCTCCAGTCTCTCCAGTCTTCTATACCATGCAGTCCCATGTAAATAACATCACTCTTCTCCCTCCAGTCTTCTATATGATACAGTCCCATATAAATAACCTCTCTTCCTTACAGTCTTCTATAACATACAGTCTCATGTAAATAACTTAAATCCCCTCCAACACATAGTCCTATGTAAATAACATCACTGGTGTTATTTACATGGGACTGGATATTATAGAGGACTGTAGGGTAATTACCCTACAGTCCTCTATAATATCCAGTCCCATGTAAATAACACCAGTCATTTCCCTCCAATCTTCTATAACATACAGCCCCATGTAACTAACACCCCTCCCTTCAGCCCCTCTAACATAGAGTCCTAGTTAAATTACATATTTCCCTCCCAGTAAGCATGGAGGAGGTATAATGGGGAGAACCACATCACCCAGCATTTTTTCTGGCACTTACATTCATTCCATGGCCTCACAGGTCTCCACTGCTGAGCGCTGCCTTTCTCTGCACTGCATCACAGGTCCTATCACCACTTACAGTGTTGAACCGATCACATGACTATGATGTCACCACAGGTCCTTCAGCTTTGGAGTACAGCTATAGCGCAGCAGATTCACAGTAAGTCCTAATCAGGGCACACCAACTCCTCCTGCAAAGGGCCCCCTCCCTCTCTGGGCCCCTGTGCAGCTGAACCTGCTGCACAGGCAGTATGTTCGCCCTTGCTGTGAACCCATCCGGACCCGGACTCTTGCCTCCAGGAAGGGATTTAAGTACCCAGTGAAGGGAGTCTCAAGGCTATCAGATTGATCTGCTGTTAACCTAGCAGAGGAAGATAGGGGCAAGTCTCCTGAATCGGACGAGGGTGGCAAATCATACAGAGCAGAGTAAAAAAAAAATGGAATATAAATGCAGTCTCTGGGGTGGTGTACACTGGTGAACAATTTGGAGTTTTAATGACCAAGATATGTGAAGAAGCCAGTTGACCCCGAAGAGCTTTGGCTAGGAAATTCCCAGTCTTGTTTCCATATTCATATAACTTGCTGCTGCAAGTTTGAATCATTCATTGATAGAAATGCTCCAACAATCACTTGTTGGCCAACTCCAGGGGACCAACTCTCTGAAGGGCAAGAGTAAGGGAATGAGCCTTCTCCCACTTGATACAAGTCCCATGTTTGAGAGTGCCAGATAGAACACATTTAAGAGCCTCCCATTGTGTGGGCAGAAAGATTTCATCTGCCAACTGGTCAGCCAAAAAGTTCAAATAGTTTGGGACACATCAGCAACACACCGAATCAAGAAGGAGAGACTCATTAGACCTGCAGGTCCATTCTGCTCTAGAGAGAAAAGGTTGTAAAGAGCAATATAGTTGTTGTAAAGAGCAATATATTAAAGGGTGAAATGACCATAGGATGCAACCGATACGTGTAGATTACATCCATGAAAGGGAATGGTGTTGGGCAGAATGTAGTCAATGGGACTATAAGAGGAGTGTGGTGTGGAATAGAATGTGTAGTCTTTGCGGGGTGTTGTATACGCCACAAGTCACTGCAATTATGAAAAAGACCTCCTGATTCTTTTAATTGACTGGTAGGACGGCCGGAAGAATTTTCAAGTGTGGGATCAAGGGTTAGTCCCCACAAAGGATGACTGTGCCTCGTATAAGGGGAAGGGCCTTGTCAACCAAATCTACCAGGAAGGTGACTTGATTCTGGTTGGGTGAATAAACTTTAAGGAATGTGAATTCATAGCCCCCAATGAGCATGCAAAGGACCAAGTACCTGTCATCTGCATCAACCGTACAGCCAAGCAATTGGTAAGTCAGAGATTTATGAATTGCTATGGCAACCCCTTTAGATTAGTTGAGCACATTGTTAGTATAATGCCAGGTTGTATAGTATTCATGGTGAATACTAGGAGCAGCTCCCTCCTTGAAATGGGTTTCTTCAAAGCAAATGAGTTGTACCTGTTGGCGATGAAAGTGATGGAGGATTTGTGCTCGTTTCTTAAGGAATGTTGAGCTCCTTTGCATTGAAGGACACAATTTTGAGAGACGTCATGGCGGAGGACATAAAGGAGACACAGAAGGAGACGAGAAGGAACAGGAAGAGTTACAACACTTCTAAATGCTAAGAATGGACAGTACTGTAGGTCAAAAGAGACAGTCACCAGGGAGATGAATACTCCCCAGGGAATGGCTCAAACTACGTGGGGAAAGCGGCAGTCAAGAAGAAGAGAGTCAATCACTATCCCTATCAGCAATACTTGTTATAAAGAGTGTCACCTGCTATGGGGAGGGGGGGTGGACAGACTGATAAAGAAAAAGGAGAAATCATGATGTTTCAAGAGTGAAATCATCTCAAAAAATTACAGCCAAAAGTCCGAGGCCGATGATTGGGAATTTCGCACTGGACCAGTCTGTCGATGTCTACGTCCTCAGGATAAACAAGAGGGCATTCCAGAAACTCCACTTGTGAAAGCTTGAGATAGTGGTAAGCACTGAGGAGGAGAGGAATTGGCCAGAACTATGGAGGGCCATCTCTATCAGCAGGTCAAAGCTTTGAAGGAAACCTGGAAGATCCACACTGCAATGCAAAGTAGCCATGTGACCTTTGTCATGACTGCCAATTAGAGCAAAAGGGAATCCCCAGTAATATGGAAGTCCTCTATCTCAGAGAAGGTTTAGGAGAGGTCTCAAAATAGCTCACTGAGCAAGAGTATAGCACCGTAAGTCCTGGAGTATCATGATGGGGGTCCTCTCAAAAGACAAAGACGAGTGCTGACAGGCCTTGTTCAAAATCTGCTCCTTTACAGCGTAGCAGTGAATCCGACAGATAAAGTTTTTAGGCCTAGAACCCTCAGAAGCCAGTGGTCGCAGTGCTCGGTGTGCTCTGTCAATTTCAATGGGTGTGGCACTGGGACGCTCCAGGATGTCATTGAATATCACTATAAGGGTGGGTAAAAGGTCAACTGTGGAAATAGACTTTGGGAGGCCTCTAATACGGAGTTTGGTGCAGTGCCCGCAATTCTCTAGATCATCCAAATGTTGCTGGAAGTTATACATTTGAGCCTCCCAGGCCTGAGTTATGGATTGAAGGGCTTTCATGTTGGCGAGCACCGCCATGTGATTTTGAGTAACAGAGTACACCTGGTCAGCAAGAGTAGATAGATCTGTACGGAAAATTTCTGTTTGCATTGTTGTAAAATATTAGCCACAAAGCTAGACCGATCTGCTTTCGAAGGTAAGGAGCAAATAAGAGCACATAAATCCACCATAGTAGGTGGTCTGGAGTCCTCATCAAGCACTTTTTTAGATGGGAGGGACTCTGGAAGTGGTCGGTTTTTTAGGGATATGAGAAGAAGATGTAGAGGCAAAAGGGATTCAAATCGCCTTGTAAAAAGGCCAGGCTAGCAGATAGATAGGCTCGACCCTTTTCGGTAGATTTCCCCATCTTCAATAGCAGGTGGGCGCTTGTTACAGCAAAGAGTATAGCGGGGCTCACACAGAGCACAACCTCGCTCCTCCATCGCTGGCCACGCCACCTGCTACAGCAACATTTTTGACACTGCCACTTCCTTTTGAGGGCCCAGGCAACTGTCTGTTGGCCATAGTGTGCAGTCACTAAATCAGTAATGTAACTATGTAACTAAGTATGAATGGCGCAGCAGGTTAACTAGATAGACGCACCTATATTGTAGACTGCCTGTTGATGCTGAGACTGATGAACAACAAATCTATGAATAACAGAACAGATTAAGTATACATGGCACAGCAGGTGAACTGGACAAATGTGCCTATATAGTAGACCGTTTGTTGACTCAGTATAATGCACAGTATGTCTTTGTATAACTAAACAGATTACTTATGAATGACGCAGCAGATGAACTAGCTAAACATACCTATATATTAATCCGCCTGTTGACAGACAATTAAAAGCTTTCTAAAATACTTTCCCTAGCACTTGACACATCTTTTCCTTTGCTCAGTGCACAGTGAAAGGGCAGCAACTATTCAGGATGAGACTTTTATAGGGCTGTGACATCACAGGGGGATGGCTATCTACTGATTGACCGTCTGCATAGAATTATGGGTGATCTAAAGTTCCTAGGCTTCTTTCTTTAATTTTGTAACACATGTACAGTATCCACCATTTTAGGAAAAAAATGATTCATTACGACGAAGCATTAGTAAATTGTATCCATACTTTCCTCAACCTTAAGTTAACTAAAATGCTAGTGCATGCCTTCATCATGTGCTGCCTAAACAATTTCAACATCCTCTTCTGCGGCCTCCATCTAAAATTCTTGTGTTCCTTCAATCCTCAGCTCTGCTGTCCAGTTAATCCACTTCTCCCCTAGTTTGTCAGCTTCTGCCCTCTCTCAAACTGTTAACTGGCTTCCCATTGCTTAGGGAATTCAGTTCCAAATGGTGAACTGAAATGTAATCTCAGTTCCTCATACGACTTCTTTCTTTGCTACCCTCTTGTCTACTCCTCACACAGTTCACACGTCATACAGGGTTTCACACATATGTCCCCCATTCTCTAGAACTCCATATGGCAGCATATTAGATTCTCCCAAAATACCCAAACTTTCAAAAGCAACCTGAAAACACACTTCTCTACACCCTGCTGCCACCACATAGCCATGGTAGCAGCTTATACCCTCACTCACTGTCTCCTTACTCTTTCTTTGTAAATTATGAGTAGAGATGAGAGAAACACTCACTGTGTGTCAGTATGACAGAGAGGTCTCATACAGTATATGGACGTGTGTACCGTTGTGCAGGCCACCAATAGTCCTAGCTAATCCTTAGCTAAACAAAAAAAAAGGCATACAACACCAATAAAGTAGTGGAGGAAAATCCATGTTGTGACAGTGCAAACACATGCTTTTCAATCACTTCTGTTAGCTGTAGGAGGAGTGTGCATCACTTTTAGGCTCAGTTCACACTTCACCTGTTTGGTTAGTTACGGGTCAAAAACACGGAACAGGAGAAGGTCTTTTCATAATACCCTATCTGAGAGTAGGACTGGCTCTTGATTTTGGCTCACCATACACTAACTACTGGAAGTAACTGACCAAATACCTGAAGTATATCGTGAAGAAGGACCAGCACTCACTTTCTTGACAATATGAAGAGATGCTTATTCGAGGCATAACAGTGACTTGTTACAGCTCAAGCCTGAACCTTACAATTTAAAAAAGGCTCAGGCTTGAGCCAAAACTGGTCACTGATCATGCTATTATGCTTTGAATAAACGTCTCTTCATATTGTCAAGAAAGTGAGTGCCGGTCTTTCTTTGCTATATATTAGTGGGACGCCATCCCTGGACGCATGCACCACATGCAAACCTGCAGTGCCAACCCATCTTCTTCAAATACCTGAAGTGTGAATTCAGCCTTACCCATCAATGTGTAAGAATTAGAGATGAGCGAGCACTAAAATGCTCGGGTGCTCGTTATTCGAGATGAACTTTTCCCGATGCTCGGGTGCTCGTTTCGAGTAACGAACCCCATTGAAGTCAATGGGAGACTCGAGCATTTTTTTCAGGGGACCAAGGCTCTGCCTAGGGAAGGCTGGGTGAAAACCTGGAAACATCAGAAAATGAAGGAAACACCACGGAAATGGACAGGAAACAGCAGGGGCAGCATGCATGGATGCCTCTGAGGCTGTCTAATCCCACCATTACCCCAAATTCTCCTGCAACAGCCTGGTGGTTACCCTCATGGCAATTGTGCTCACCCAGACCAAGAAAGGCGAAACACATGCCCATCACATGTTAGGGAAGCACCCAACTAGGTGCAATGAAGGTCCATCACCGCCTGCAGGTGACACCACTGCTCATGCTGGCACTGCTGTGCTATCCCCCGCCCCACGACGCAGCCATAAGCCTGACACAGCATGGTGACAGCGTAGTGACACCAACAAGTGACAAAGTTAGATTGAGGTAGCAGTCAAATGTCTGTAGGTGAGCCTGCCAAAAATTTGTTTTGGAGTGTCCGAAGTTGACCCTCCTAAAAAATTGTTTAGGAGTGTCTGTAGTTGACCCTTCTGTAAAATATATATTTTTTTCTTTTTCCTGTTATTAGTTTATGTACAACCCATGGCTGGCATGGTGGCAATATATAGGTTTGCTTCACAGACGGTCCACTGCACCGTTACATTTTCTTCATCATTGCCAATTACTTTTTCACCAACTGTTGTCTGGCAATGATAAAGGGGAAGGTGAATCCACTGCCGAAGAAAACTGTCATCCTCCTACAAGTCTCCACTTGTTCTCAATTGAAAAGGGGATGTTCTTGCCGTGGCCTTCCTCGTAGTGGCCGCTTCTGTGGACGACAGAGGTGGTGTACCTACTGACAGCCTGACCGAACACGATGGCAGATGGGGAGACACTCCTTCATGTAAAATTGTTTTGGAGTGTCTGCGGTTGACCCTCCTGTAAAATAGTTTTCTCATTTTTTTTGTTTTTCCTGTTATTAGTTTATGTACAACCCATGGCTGGCATGGTGGGAATATATAGGGAAGCACCCAACTAGGTGCAACGAAGGTCCATCACCCATGCCCATGCTGGCACTGCTCTCCTATCCCCAGCCACACGATGCAGGCATAAGCCTGACACAGCATGGCAGTGACACCAACAAGTGACCAAGTTAGATGAGGTAGCAGGTGAGCCACCCAAAAATTTAGCCTGACGCAGCATGGCGGTGACAACAGAGTGACCGAGTTAGACTGAGGTAGCAGGAGGTGAAGCACGGATGGTAATTCGAAGGTGGAGGAGGAGGGGTTGGAGGTTGGAGCTACACAACGGTAGCAGGTAGAGCACATTAAAAATTTAGCGTGGCCCTGTATGTGGACGTTGAGGGCTTGTGCATGTAGGTGGGCTGAACTTTTTTTCTGCTTGCGCTCCAACGTCTGCTGTAATGACAGGGGTTGCGCAGGGACACATTGGTGGACAGTGTGGAGGATCATGGAGGCGAAGGGGTGGTTTTACGGCGGGAGGCACTCATGCCGGGGTCCTGGGCTGGTGGTTGACTCGCAGAAGCAGCGAGTGACACAGGGGAAGGAGCAGTGGTGGGACCCGCATGAGGGGAACGGACGGCCTTGGTTCCATAGTGTTTAGAACTCGTATACCTGCGCATGCTGGTGGTGGTTAGGCTGGTAGTGGTGGAACCCCCACTTAAAAATTTGGCATCAACTGATATGGCTGTCAACATTGAGCTCGAACTAGTGGGGCATGTGTGGTATCGATTCTTCTCAGTTTAAAATAGTATACGTCCCCTATCTTGGGACCATATATTTCATGGATTTTTCGAACACGGAAAAGGAAAAAGAGCTTGCTCTGGCCAGGGGAGTGTCTTTTCTACTGCGGCTAAGGGGACATGTCCATGCTCTGCCTATCACAGGTCAGGAGCCATTTAAAAGAGGAACCAAAAAAACTGTATTATATAAAAAAAAAAATAATAAATGGGCCTGCTGTACTGAAACCCACAAACTTGTTCAATCTGAACAAGAAAATATATAGGTGTATAAGTTAGAGCAAAATTATGTATGTTATTACGTACCGTGCAGTATGGAGCAATTACACTGAAACTATTAGATTAGGCAGACTTGGTCTGCTTAAGTGCAACCCAGACAAATGTCGCAGAGAGATTTTTCTAATGTAGCTGTATCAGTGAGAGCAAAAGACCGTATTTGATTACGTGACGTACAGTATGGGTCACATGGACAGAAAATACGGATTGTGGTTTGTGGTGAGTGGACAGCTGAACTGTGACACACAGAATGGTTCCACACTGCTGTATGAAATGGATTTGTATCACTTTTTGTAACAATAAAAAAAGGGTTATATATGGCGATAGCTGCAATACTAGTGCCAGCCAGCCCAGCCAGGAGACAAAAAAAAAATGTCTTGTAGCCCTTAGAAGGGCTGTTGGGTTCTTTTGAGATCACTCCTGCCTAACAGAGAACTAAATCCAGACCCTAACACTCTCCCTGAAACGCAGCAGCTCTGTCCCTAACGACATCCAGACAGCATCTGATCCGAGCACCGCGGGCAGTCACTAGTATATTCTAGGGTCACCTGATCAGGCCAGCCAACCCCTGCTATCGACATGTAAGGGCCCCACGTGATGCTGGGTGTACCGCAGAGTCTCCTGGCTTGTGATTGGCTGAGTTTATAGGCGCCAAAAATTCAAAATGCGGAAGATATCATTTCCTTGAGCATGGCGAGATACTCGTCCGAGCAGCGAGCACTTACGAGTACCGTAATACTGGAACGAGCACCAAGCTCGGACGAGCATGCTCACTCATCTCTACTAAGAATCTACTAAAGTGGGAAAACGCTGTCTCATTTTACGCCATAATTTATTTCCACATAGATTAATAGTAGAGATGAGCGAGCATGCTCGTCCGAGCTTGGTGCTCGTTCGAGCATTAGGGTACTCGTAAGTGCTCGATGCTCGGACGAGCATCTTGCCATGCTCGAGGAGATGGCATCTCCCGCCTTTTGAATTTTTGGCGGCTATAAACTCAGCCAATCACAAGCCAGGAGACCCTGCGGTACACCCAGCATCACATAGGGCCCTTACATATCGATAGCAGGGGTTGGCTGGCCTGATCAGGTGACCCTGGAATATACTAGTGACTGCCCGCGGTGCTCGGCTCAGTCGCTGCCTGGATGCCGTTAGGGACAGATCTTCAATGTGATACAGGGAGAGTGTTAGGGTGTTCTACTAGATTTGTGTTAGGCAGGAGTGATTCTAAAAGAACCCAACAGCCCTTGTTAGGGCTACAAGACCCTTTTTTTATCTGCTTGTGGCTGGGCTTGCTGGCACTAGTAGTGCAGCTACCGCCATATTTGCAGCAGTGTGGAACCATTCTGTGTGTCACAGTTCAGCTGTCCACTCACCACAAACCACAATCCTTATTTTCTGTCCAGGTGACCCATACTGTACGTCACGTAATCAAATACGGTCTTTTGCTTTCACTGCTACAGCTACATTAAAAAAAATCTCTGTGCGACATTTGTCTGGGTTGCAGTCAAAATAGCCACAGTTAGCAGGGGCTGAGTTTGCTCTCTGATATATTCTGCATGTCACGTAAAAAAAAAGAACACAAAAAAAATTAGTATTTTTTTTTTAATCTCAGTGATACAAATCCATTTCATACAGCTGTGTGGAACCATTCTGTGTGTCACAGTTCAGCTGTCCAGTCACCACAAACCACAATCCGTATTTTTTGTCCAGGTGACCCATACTGTACGTCACGTAATCAAATACGGTCTTTTGTTCTCACTGATACAGCTACATTAGAAAAATCTCTGTGCGACATTTGTCTGGGTTGCACTTAAGCAGACCAAGTCTGCCTAATCTAATAGTTTCAGTGTAATTGCTCCATACTGCACGGTACGTAATAAAATACGTAATTTTGCTCTAACTTATCCACCTATATATTAACTTGTTCAGATTGAACACGTTTGTGGGTTTCAGTACAGCAGGCCCATTTTTTTTTGGTATATATAATACACTTATATACAGAAAATGTTGAACCCCAGGGCAAAGGGTCGAGGGCGTGGGCGTGGGCATTCAATTACTGCAGGGGGCAGAGGCTGTGGTCCTGGGCAGGGTGAGAGAGTACCTGCTGATGAGGGAGCAGGGGAACGCCGCAGAGCTACACTCCCTAGCTTCATGTCTGAACTTACAGGGACACGTGGTACAGCACTGTTGAAACTACAACAGTGCGAACAGGTGATGTCGTGGATTGCGGACAATGCTTCAAGTAATTTGTCCACCAGTCAGTCTTCCACTCAGTCCACCCTCTGGCTCCTCCACCTCAACCTCCTTCCCCCCAGTCTGCCCCCTCCCAGGAAAATTTGGAATGCGATCCGGCATATTCTGAGGAACTGTTTTCTGGACCCTTCCCAGAGTCATAAACCACTTCTCAGGTTGCTGTTGACCTCTTTCCCGATGCCCAAGTTTTCCAACTGTCGCAGTCTGTGGGTGATGACATTGTTGACTTAGTGGAAGAAGTGTGTAAAGAGGTGTCGGACGATGAGGAGACACGGTTGTCAGACAGTGGTGAAGTTGTTGTCAGGGCAGAAAGTCCGAGGGGGGAGCAGACTGAGGAATCGGAGGATGACGAGGTGACTGACCCAAGCTGGGTTGATAAGCCGAGTGAAGACAGTGCTTCTGAGGCGGAGGCGAGTGCTGCACCAGAACAGGTTGGAAGAGGCAGTGGTGTGGCCAGAGGGAGAAGCAGGGCAAGAGCTGGTGCATCCTGCAGCAACTGTTTTACGTAGTGAAGCTCCCGTGCCGAGGCCTAGATGTTCGCAAGTCTGGAGGTTCTTTAAAGAAATTGAGGATGACCGACGGACTGTGGTGTGCAACCTGTGCCACACCAGGATCAGCTGGAGTGCCATCACTACTAGCCTAACCACCACCAGCATGCACAGGCATATGAGTGCTAAACACCCAACTCAGTGGAACCAAATCCGTTCACCTCCTGCGGGTCCCACCACTGCTCGTTCCCCTGTGTCACTCGCTGCCTCTGCTAGTCAACCCCCTGCCCAGGACCCCAGCACGAGCGCCTCCCGACGGAAAACCACACCTTCACCTCCACGATCCTCCACAGCATCCACCAATGTGTCCCTGCTCAGCGTTCAGCTGTCTTTACAGCAGACGCTGGAGCGCAAGAGGAAATACAGTTCCACCCACCCACATGCCCAAGCCCTCAACGTCCACATCTCCAAATTGCTGAGCCTGGAGATGCTGCTCTATAGGCTGGTAGAGACTGAGGCCTTTCGCAATCTCATGGCGGTGGCTGCCCCTCGGTATTCGGTCCCCAGCCACCACTATTTTTCCCGATGTGCCGTCCCAGCCCTACACCAGCACGTGTCACAGAACATCATCTGTGCCCTGACCAACGCTGTTTCTGAGAAGGTCCACCTAACCACGGACACGTGGACAAGTGCTGCCGGGCACGGACACTATATATCACTGACGGCACATTGGGTTAACTTTTGGAGGCTGGGACCGAGTCTGACCCTGGGGCCGCTCATGTACTGCCCACAACGAGGAGTGCGGGGCCTACCTCGGTCACGGTCTCTCAGACGTACTATGCCTCCTCCTCCGACCCCTCCTCCTCCTCCACCTCCTCCTATGAATTACTATCCGTGGGCACGGCGCCTTCAGTCGGTAGCTCTAGGCGCAGCAGCAGTGCCGTTTGTAAGCGCCAGCAGGCGGTACTCAAACTGCTGAGCTTAGGTGACAAAAGGGACACCGCCCAAGAGCTGTTACCTCAAGCCAGGCATGGTTGTGTGTGACAACGGGCATAACCTGGTGGCGGCTCTGCAACTTGGCAGACTGACACGTGCCATGCCTGGCCCACGTGTTCAATCTAATAGTTCAGCGGTTCCTCAAGACATACCCCAATCTGTCTGATTTGCTCACCAAGGTGCGCCGCATCTGTGCGCATTGCCACAAGTCGACCACAGATGCTGCCACTCTCAGGGCAACGCAGCTCCGCCTACAACTGCCCGCTCACCGACTGTTGTGCGACGTGCCCACAATATGGAATTCGACATTAAACATGTTATCCAGAGTTTACCAGCAGCGCAGAGCCATTGTAGACTGCCAGATGTCAACTTCCACCAGAACTGGTAGTCAGGTCAGTCAGATTCCTCAAGTCTACAATGAGGAGTGGACGTGGATGTCTGATATCTGCCAGGTGTTGAGCAACTTTGAGGAGTCAACACAGATAGGTCAGCGGCGATGCCGCCATTATCAGCCTCACCATCCCGCTGCTTTGCCTGTTGAAAAACTCACTGCTCAGCATGAAGTTGGAAGCTTTGCGCTTGTCACAAGAGACGGTGGAGGAAGATACGTCGCTTGATAGCCAGAGCACCCTCCGGTCAGTTTCTCAGCGCGTATCGGAGGAGGGGGATGAGGATGAGGAGGAAGAGGAGGAGAATGTTGGCGAGACAGAAGAGGGTACCAGTGCTCAGTCCTTCTTAACTCTTGAGCGTGTATGGGCTGAAGAGGAGGAGGAGGAAATGGAGAGTCAGGCCAGTGAGGAGAGGGAATTCTTGCGTGTTGGGACTCTGGCGCACATGGCAGACTTCATGTTAGGCTGCCTATCCCGTGACCCTCGCGTTAGAAGCATTTTTTCAAACACCGATTACTGGGTGTTCACTCTCCTGGACCCACGGTACAAGCAGAACCTTTCCACTCTCATCCCTGTAGAGGAAAGGAGTATGAGAGTGAATCAATATCAACAGGCCCTGGTGCACAAGCTGAAACAATCCTTCCCATCTGACGCCACTAGCGGCAGAGGGCATGGTTCTGTGGGCCAAGTAGCGGGGGAGAGGAGGCGAGCAGGCAGCTTGTCCAGCACTGGCTGGGGAACGCTCTCCAAGGCCTTTGCCACTTTTATGTCACCCCAGCAAGACACTGTCACCTGTCCCCAGTCTCGGCAGAGTAGGGGTGAGCTTTACAGAAAGATGGTGAGGGAGTACCTAGCTGACCATACCAACGTCCGGACCAATCACTCTGCTCCATACAACTACTGGGTTTCAAAGCTGGACACTGTGGCCTGAACTGGCGCTGTATGCCTTGGAGGTGCTGGCCTGCCCTGCCGCTAGTGTGTTGTCAGAGCGGGTATTCAGTGCAGCTGGTGGCATCATCACCGATGAGCGTACATGCCTGTCAACTGACAGCGCTGACATGCTGACGCTTATTAAAATGAACAAAGCCTGGATTTCACCGGAATCCAAATCTCCTCCGGGGGAAAGCAGCTAAAGATTAACATTACTTATGTATCCGATTCCTCTTCTCTACTCCTCCTACTCCTCCTCCTCCTTGTCGTCTTTGCCTAACGCTGACTCAAAATGCAATTTCTTAGAGGGCCAACTGGCACTCTTTTACGACAATTTTTCCGGAGGGCCCCCTACAGGCCCTCTCTCCAAACAATTTTTCCGGAGGGCCACCTACAGGCTCTCTCTCTAAACATTTTTTCCGGAGGGCCCTCTACAGGCCCTCTCTCCAAACAATTTTTCCGGAGGGCCACCTATAGGCCCTCTCTCTAAACAATTTTTCCGGAGGGCCACCTACAGGCCCTCTCTCCAAACAATTTTTCCACAGTGTCAACTACAGACACTGTAAAACAATGTTTCAGGAGCGTCAGACAGTCCAAAACAATTTTTCAGGAGGCGCAAGTACCGACATTTAAAAAAAATTTTGTTGAGGGTCGACTTTATGTACTCCGAAAAGAAAAATTTTTTTTTTGAGGCTCAACAAAAGCCGTTTCACTGCATTCTCAGTCGGACAAAGTCATTGGTGGTGTAACCGCCATACTGTGTCAGGCTAAATTTTTGGGTGCTTCACCAGCTACCGCATACTAACTCAGTCACTCTGTTGTCACCGCCGCCATACAGGGCCACGAAAAATGTTTATGTGGTTCACCTGCTCCCGCAGTGTCACTCGCTCACTCTGTTGTCACCACCATAGTGGTTTGCACTATAGCAGCCCAAGTCTGCACATTCCACTTTTTCTCTCCAAGTGATCGATACTACACGTCACATTAGAAAATACGTTCTTTTGCTCTCAGTGATACAAATCCATTTCATACAGCTCAGTGGAACAATTCTGTGAGTTACAGTCCAGCACCTCAGTCTGCACAGACCACAATCCGTTGTTTCTGTGTAATTGATCTATACTGCACGTCACGTAAAAAAATATGTTTTTTTGCTCTCAGTGATACAAATCCATTTTATAAAATCCTTTCTTTCTCTTTAACTGATCTATACTAAACGTCACTTTTAAAAATACGTCTTTTTCCTCTCTTTCTATCTCTCCAAACTATTTTTCTGGATAGGTGACGTATACGGTATTAAACTGAGAAGAATACATACAACACATGCCCCACTTGATCAATTTCATAGTTGACAACCGTACCTAAATTGACAGCCACAGCCATACAGGGCCACGCTAAATTTTTCCTGTGCTCTACCTGCTACCGTCGTGTAGCTCGGTCAATGTGTAGTCACAGCCACACAGGGCGACGCAAAATTTTTTATGTGCTCTACCTGCTACCGTCGTGTAGCTCGGTCACTCTGACCGAGTCTGACCCTGGGGCCGCTCATGTACTGCCCACTTGGAGGATTGCGGGGCCTACCTCGGTCACGGTTTCTCAGACTTACTATGCCTCTTCCTCCAACCCCTCCTCCTCCTCCTTCGAATTACCATCCGTGCTTCACCTCCTGCTACCTCAGTCTAACTCGGTCACTCTGTTGTCACCGCCATGCTGCGTCAGGCTAAATTTTTGGGTGGCTCACCTGCTACCTCATCTAACTTGGTCACTTGTTGGTGTCACCGCCATGCTGTGTCAGGCTTATGCCTGCATCGTGTGGCTGGGGATAGGAGAGCAGTGCCAGCATGGGCATGGGTGATGGACCTTCGTTGCACCTAGTTGGGTGCTACCCTAACATGTGATGGGCATGTGCCTCGCCTTTCTTGGTCTGGGTGAGCACAATTGCCATGAGGGTAACCACCAGGCTGTTGCAGGAGAATTTGGGGTAATGGTGGGATTAGGTAGCCTCAGAGGCATCCATGCATGCTGCCCCTGCTGTTTCCTGTCCATTTCCGTGGTGTTTCCATCATTTTCTGATGTTTCCAGGTTTTCACCCAGCCTTCCCTAGGCAGAGCCTTGGTCCCCTGCAAAAAGTGCTCGAGTCTCCCATTGAGTTCAATGGGGTTCGTTACTCGAAACAAGCACGCGAGCATCGGGAAAAGTTTGTCTCGAATAACGAGCACCCAAGCATTTTAGTGCTCGCTCATCTCTAATTGATAGATAACGTATTTTGTTAGCCACTGATGCAAGTAGTGCCCCATGACAGAGTGGGGAGGTTAATAGCACCCCCCCCCCCACAGCACTAAACATCCACTGTGATGCCACAATACTGGGCAGGCAGAAAAGCTGTTCAGGGCAAACTTGGTCAGTTGCGGCCATAATTCTAGTTGGCAGTCTAAGGGATCTTGGATTGACAGGATGCAGTCCAAGTATGCCACCACCTACTGCTTCAGGTCTTGCTCCATGTCCTGCTGCTGCTAGCTGGTTTCTTCAGTTTGTGGTTTAAGAAATGGTCTGTCGGGGTCATCTGGCTGGTCTTCCTCATTGCCCTCCAGCTCCTCCTTTTCCTTTACTGGCGCTTGGACACATAAACCACCTATTTCTGTATACAATTCCTGGGCATTAATGTCCTCTTTCTTGGCCAGTTAATCCCCTACAAGGCTTAGGTGGTCGTGAAATGTAGCTGCCAAGTCACCTGTCCCCTGGCCAGCCAGACAGCCAGTGCTGGTGACTGATAAATAAAGTAAAAAAGGGGAATTTCAGTCAGCACATCCCAGTGCGCAGGTGCACGTTGCTATGACTAAATGCACAAGGAAAGGAAAATACATACAATGCAACGGCACACTGCTAACCAGATAAAGCACAAAATGCCCCAGAGGCTGATTTTAATTAGTGTAACTGTAAAGCCGAGTGGACTCGGCATGCATGTTTGGTACCTGCATCCCTGTATTAGTGGAGGCCTTTGAAGCACCATAAATGGCAAAAGGCAGAAGGGACCCAGAATGAATGTGGAACCAAACACCCCCTGATTATATGGAAGCCAAGGTTGGCACATAACAGGTAGGAAATAGTGTTAGGTTCCCGTTCTACAGAGATCACCTTGACGATTTGGTGGACGGGCCCAGATAATTTTGTACAAAATATATTTGCCAAGAATCTCTAATTTACTAAACAAGCATAGCATTAGCTCCAGAATACTTCATATCTCTATGGCATTTTGTGCTTTATCTGGTTAGCAGTGTGCCATTGCATTGTATGTATTTTCCTTTCCTTGACAAATAAAGTAGCCTTTTTTAAAAGGGCCTGAGCAAATGGCAGGTGTCACGCATGAGCTGCCACTGGCTAATGTCGAAGTTACACAGGGGAGTACTCCTGTTTGCCTGCATCACCAAATTATACACGGCCTTCCTCTGCTCATATAGTTAGTCCAACATGTGTAGTTCTAACACGCGGAAAAGTAATATATGAGGCTATGGTGGGGAATACCATTCTGCCTTTGCAGCTCAAGGAGGACATGTTTTGAACGGTAAGAGTGACTGAAGTGCATGCTTAGTTTCCTGGCCATTTTCAAGTTATCTTACAGTTGGGTGAAAGACATCAGGAACCAGGTTAAAACCCAATTAAAGACATGCGTATGCAGGGTGCATGGGTTAGCCCTCCTTGGCGCACTGCTGAAAGAATGTTATCTCCGTTATCGGTGACCATGGTTCTGATTCCCAGTGGGTGAGGAGACAGCCAAGAGTCGATTTCTTGATGGCTGAGGACAAGGTGGAGGATGAGGAAGCAGAGGAGGACATTGGCGCTTCAATCACAGCATGAGAATGTGGAGATAGAATTGCCATCATCTGGCCAAGTTTCGGGTGAACCTTGGCAGGAACTACATTTACTCAGTGGGCCGAAATTGTACTTGACTATAGTTGTAGCTCCACACAGCGCTGTCATAAACTGTACCAGACACCGATAGGCTCAAGGACTGGCCCACCTTCTGTACATATGCAGGGCTGGTACAGCTTTTTTAGAGAAGTAGTGATGGCTTGGGACACTCGACCTTGGCTCAGCTCAAGCCATCAGGTCCTTGAAATGTGCAGATTGAACCACATGGAAAGGGAGGGACTATAGTAACAGCAACTTGGCCTTAAGCACGTTCAGCCTCTGTGCCGTTACTGTTGATTCTTTGCATTCGTCTCGGTGATCTATTGCTGGCAAAATGTGTGATGAGTAGGATGATGAGCAGAATCAGGACCAGTAGACGATGTGAAGGAAACATAGCTCCCTTCTGCTAAGGTGGTGGAGCCTTGACTGCTGGAGAAAAGGAAGATGCGTCAGGCTGTACCACTACATTAGTGCCACGGTTTTCCCAGGCTACTTTATGGTGACGCTCCATGTGTTGATGCAGGGCTGTGGTGCCAACATTGGCACCCTGGCCACGCTTCTCTTTCTGCCCTCAGATCTCACATACAGTCATGTTGATACCCTCAAGAGCCTTGATGAAAAATTCCCAAACTGGTCTGCTGCTGCCTCTATGAAGCCAGGCCCTGCTAGTTCTTTCTGGACAGGTAGGCTCCTGAGTAGCAGATGGTCTACCCCAGGCACATTTGGCTCCAGATCTCACACTGCTGCCACCTTGCTGGCTCACAGCCATGCTTCCTCCCTGCAGGCTCAGCGACTCGATGCCACCCGGCCGCTGTCTCATGTGCAAGCTGCCACCCCTGATGAAGATGATGAAGTCTACTCTTCACCCGGCTTAAAGGTGCAATCGACTATATAATCATCCACTACTGTCTACTCATCACTCATGTCACCCTCATCAGTCTCATGGCCATGTCCCTGACAGCTGGCAACACCTGCTCACACGCTACTATCATTATTGCTACTTACAGGAGGAAGCAGCAGGCCTCTCCTCCAAATCTGAGCTGGCCAGTAGCTGCTGACTGTCCTCAATAAGCTTGTCCTCGCTGAAAAGTAGAGCTGAGCCGGCAGCATGCATTACTTGCCTGGCAGAAGGAGCAGCAAAGGAAAGAGGCAGGTTCAGGACAGGTGAGGGCAGACACCATGCCAACTTAGTGTGGAGTCAGAGGAACCCATCAACTTCTGGCTTTATGTGTCTGATGTCAGTTGAGATGATTTTGAACACCAAGTCAACCATTCAAGGACAGCGGGATTGGTCATCAAAACACGACCGCTGGATGACAGTGGCAGCTCTGGAATGTGGCTGGGGCTACTGCTACCACTTTTCCCTTCTTCGGCTGCTACTTGTGCCAACTACAGAAACATTTTTGCCACTGCCCATTACTTCAGCGGGCCCTGGCAACAATCTGTTGGACAGACTGTACAATAACACTAACTATACATGTAAAATAAGTTATTCAACATCAATGTGGACATCCCACTAATAGTTGAAGAAGATTCACCCAATTTGAGAATCAAGGCCTAATAGAATTGTTTATCTATTAACCCTTAGACTCCCAGCGCCGTACATGTACGGCGCAAAAAGCTGGGACGAGAGTCCCAGCGCCGTACATGTACGACGCTCTGATCTGGCGGGCACAGGAGCTGCGCCCGCCCGATCAGCAGCGGGGGTCTGGCTATGCCCAGGTGCCGGACCCGTGCTGAATGCGCCAGCATCGGTGAAAACTGTGACAGGGACCCTGCTGTGACAGGGACCCGATGGCTCGGATAGCAGCCTGATGCCTCACCCCATCCAGCCCCCTGGCTCGCACAGGAAGCAGGCTGTAAGTGTATTACACTGAGTAATACACTTACAGCCAATGCATTACAATACAAAAGTATTGTAATGCATTGTAAAGGGGATCAGACCCCCAAAAGTTAAATAAAGTGGAAAAAAAAGTTAGAAAATAAAGATTCTTAAAAAAAATAATAAAAGTTTCACGTAAAAAAACGCTATTTTCAAAAAAAAAGTTAAAAAAAATTGTAAAAAAAAAAGTAAAAAAAGAAAGATAAACAGTGCCCCTTTTAATATATTCGTTGAAGGGTGTAGTTTCCAAAATGGGGTCACTCTTTGAGGGTTTCCACTGTAGGGGTACGTCAGGGTCTCTCAATTACAAAATGGTGCCTAAAAACTATTCTAGCAAAATCTTCCCCCAAAATCCATATGGCGCTCCTTTCCTTCTGACCACTGCCACAAACCCATAGAGACGTTTACCACCATATATGGGGTATTTCTGTAAACTGCAGAATCATAGTAATGTATATTGAGGTTTAGTTTGCTGTTAACCCTTGCTATGTTGCAAGAAAAACATTATTAACATGAATAATCTACCAAAAAAGTGAATTTTGAAATTTCACCTCCATTTTCCTTTAATTCTTGTGGAACACCTCAAGGGTTAATAAAGTTTGTAACATCAGTTTTTCATAACTTGAGGGGTGTAGTTTCTAAAATGGGTTAACTTATGGGGGGTTCCATTAGGTAAGCCTCACAAAATCACTTTATAACTGAATTGGTGCTCAAAAATATGGTTTGAGAAATGTTGTTGAAAATTTGAAAAATTGCTTCTAAACTTCTAAGCCCTCTAACTTCCTAAAAAAATAAAATAACATTTACAAAATGATGCCAACATAAAGTAGACATATAGGGAATGTAAAGTCATAACTATTTTTGGAGGTATTACTATGTATTTTAAAAGTAGAGAAATTAACATTTGGAAATTTGCTAATTTTTCAAAATTTTTGGTAAATTTGGGATTCTTTCATAAATAAGGGTGAAATATATTGACTGTCATGAAGTACAATGTGTCACGAGAAAACAATCTCAGAATGGCCTAGATAAGTAAAAGCGTTCTAAAGTTATTACCACATAAAGTGACACATGTCAGATTTGCAAAAATCGGCCTGGGATTTAAGGTGAAAAGTGGCTCGGTACTGAAAGGGTTAAACAAGATGAAAACCCCAATAAACAGTAGAACAAGACAGGTTATTCACCCCAATTTGACAATCAATACCTAATGGAATTATCTATTAAACAACATGGGCAACCCAGTAACAGTAGAAAAAGACAGGTTATTCACTCCAATGTGAGAATCAAGGCCTAATAGAATTTTTTTTATCTATTAAACAATGTAGAAACCTCAATAACAGTAGAACAAGACAGGATATTCACCCCAATTTGAGAATCAAGGCCTAATGGAATTGCTTATTCATTAAACAAGGTGGACACTGTTCAATTAGATCTTAGCTCTGTGCCCCGCACAGGGATTGATGGAAACTGTGCTGTCTCCAATGGATACCTTCAGCTTCAGATTACAGTCCCTGCACTATCCCTGCCCTGTCCCTGCGGTCTTCCTAGGCTCTCCCTAAAGTGTCTGCAAATTCTCCCTACAACCTCTCTACTCTGTCCTTGCCACTCTTTCTATCCAATATTCTAAAGTTTTTTCTGAACACTTTCCCTAGCGCTTGCAACGTCTGTCCCTATGCTCAGCTCATAGTGAAATGGTGGAGACCGCACGGGATGAGGCTTTTAAAGGGCTGTGACATCACAGAGGTATTATATAATGTATTTATACCCCATTTCATATGTACAATACTCTCGAATCAATAACACTTTAAAATAATATTAAAAACGGTTACAGCTCATAGATCACTGTTACCAGTGACCTGTATACATAGACATGCATATCAAATTCTCTCTGCATGCCTCTAAGCCCCTTCTGTACAAGGAATCCCTGTGACATTATCAGTGATGTTGCAAGGTTCACTAGCAACCATCCGAAGCAGTGCCTCCACATTGCTCAATACCAGCTTGGTGTTTAGATATTTTCAGTGACAGAGAACTGATTATTAGTCAGTGTGTCAGCTTGATGCTGTTTATGATGCTCACTGCCATGAAACTTACAAAATAAATTAACAGGCTGCAGGCACCGAGACCAATTCACCAGCCCTTTAATATAAGTGGTATGGTTGGTATAGTATCCTTGGATGATATTTTTCACTTTGAAGGTATAGTTTAATTTATTGTATACTAGCAGAAAGACCCGGCTTCGCCTGGGTATATTTCATCTATTTCATTTAATGTTTCTGTGTGTCGTTGCAGAGAGAAAGTCAATGCAGAAATTGATTGGCTGCAGAGTGCGAGGGGTCGTGGTTTAATGGGACACGGGGGGGGGGGGTTAAGTCCTTCTTTTCAGGGTGGCCTGAATTATAGGTTAATGCCATGATAATTTGAGGAAACATAATGGGTAGCAGTGGAAGAAAACATTCCTTTGTGCGGTTATATTTAATCTTTCATTTAATGTTTCTGTGTGTCGTTGCAGAGAGAAAGTCATCCTCCTTCCCATCCCTGCAGCTGACAGATGTTGATTTTTACCTTCAATTGTTCAATCTCCATTGACTGCGGAGTGGGAGGGGTCGAAGCCTGACAACAAGACCTAACAAGACCTGGAGCAGGGTTTTAAGTCCTTCTTTTGATGGTGGCCAGAATTACAGGTCGATGCCATGGTAATTTATGAGGACACGCCATGGGTAACAGTGTAAGAAAACATTGCTTTGGACGGGTATAGAGATGAGCGAACATGCTCGTCCGAGCTTGGTGCTCGTTCGAGCATTAGGGTATTCGCATATGCTCGCTACACGGACGAGCATATCGCGATCCTCGAGGAAATGGCAACTTCCTCTTCCTGCATGTTAGCCGCCTTTTTTCAGCCAATCAACATGCAGGAGAGTCTTTGGTACCTCCTAGCATCACGTGGGGCCCCTACAAGTTGATAGCAGGGATTGGCTGGCCAGATCAGATGACCTGGGAATATAAGAATCTGGTCCCGCGCTGCTCACGTTATATGCCGTCTGCATGAGATTAGGGATAGAGCTGCTGTCTGTCAAGAAGCGTGTTAGGGTCAGAATTTAGTTGTTGGTTAGGCAGGAATCACCCACAAAGAACCCAACAGCCCTTCTAAGGGCTACAAGCACGTTTTTTTTTTGGTCTCCTCCTGGCTGCTGGCTGGGACTTGTAGTGCAGCGACCGCTATCTTGGTTGCACACTGTTAGGGCATGAAATTAGAATCTGGTTAGGCAGGAATCATCCACAAAGAACCCAACGCTCCTTATAAGGGCTACAACAACATTTTTTTTGTCCTCTTCTCGACTGCTGGCTGGGACTTTTAGTGCAGCTACCGCCATCTTGGCTGCACACTGTGCACTGGTGGCAGAAAGGGGACCGCACATGGTCCACACACAGACCCCAATGAAATTGCCCAAAGTCCTCTCAGTACTCATTTTTGCTGCTGCTGTACCTTGGCTTGCTGGATCTGTGTGCAGTCTAGGGAATAAGTTTTGTCACTCAGTTATATTAAACTACAGTCCAGAGAACAATTGTGAGGTGTGCGATACACTAGCCGCAGTCTAGAGAATACGTTTTTTTCACTCAATTATATAAACTACAGTCCAGTGAACAATTGTGAGGTGTGTGATACACTAGCCGCAGTCTAGAGAATACGTTTTTTTCACTCAATATATAAAACTACAGTCCAGTGACAATTGTGAGGTTGCTAATACACTTAATAGCAGTGTCAGCAGTAATACGTGTTTGTTCACTCAATTAATACAAACTACAGTCCACAGAACAATTGTGAGGTGTGCAATTACACTAGCCGCAGTCTAGAGAATAATTTTTTTCACTCATTATTATAAACTACAGTCCATGAACAATTGTGTGGTGATACACTAGCCACAGTCTAGAAATAATTTTTTTTCACTCAATTATATAAACTACAGTCCAGTGAACAATTGTGAGGTGTGTGATACACTAGCCACAGTCTAGAGAATAATTTTTTTCACTCAGTTATATAAACTACAGTCCAGTGAACCAATTGTGAGGTGTGTGATACATTAGCCGAGTCTAGAGAATAATTTTTTTCACTCAATTATATAAACTACAGTCCAGTGAACAATTGAGAGGTGTATGATACACTAGCCGCAGTCTAGAGAATAATTTTTTTCACTCAATTATATAAACTACAGTCTAGTGAATAATTGTGAGGTGTGTGATACACTAGCCGCAATCTAGAGAATACGTTTTTTTCACTCAATTATATAAACTACAGTCCAATGAACAATTGTGAGGTGTGCGATACACTAGCCACAGTCTAGAGAATAATTTTTTTCACTCAATTATATAAACTACAGTCCAGTGAACAATTGTGAGGTGTGCGATACACTAGCCGCAGTCTAGAGAATAATTTTTTTCACTTAATTATATAAACTACAGTCCAGTGAACAATTGTGAGGTGTATGATACACTAGCCGCAGTCTAGAGAATAATTTTTTTCACTCAATTATATAAACTACAGTCCAGTGAACAATTGTGAGGTGTGTAGAGATGAGCGAGCATACTCGTCCGAGCTTGGTGCTCGTTCGAGTATTAGGGTACTCGTAAGTACTCGCATTTCGGACGAGTATCTCGCCATACTCGAGGAAATGGCAACTTCCGCATCATGCTTTTTTGGCACCTATAAACACAGCCAATCACAAGCCAGGAGACTCTACAGTACACCCAGCATCACGTGGGGCCCTTACATGTCGATAGCAGGGGTTGGCTGGCCTGATCAGGTGACCCTGGAATATACTAGTGACTGGCCGCGGCGCTCGGCTCAGATACCGTCTGGATGTCGTTAGGGATAGAGCTGCTGCCTTTCAGGGACAGTATTATGGCCTGAATTTAGTTCTCAGTTAGGCATGAATCACCCACAAAGAACCCAACAGCCCTTCTAAGGGCTAGAAGAATTTTTTTTTGTCTCCTGGCTTGGCTGGCTGGCACTAGTAGTGCAGCTATCGCCATATCTAACCCTGTTTTTTTTTTATTGT
>ONZH01016119.1:0-14655 GCA_900303285.1 Rhinella marina | reverse complement strand
GTCTTTTCCCATTGACTTCCATTATACTCGGGTGCTCGGCCGAGCACTCGAGCACCACCTAGTGTTCGGCCAGAGCACCCGAGCATCGGGGTGCTCGATCATCACTAGAACTCACCATCACCACCTCCTCAGGCAGAGAGTTCCATAGTCTCACTGCTCTTACCATAAAGAATCCTCTTCTATGTTTGTGTACAAACCTTCTTTCCTCCAGATGCAGAAGATGTCCCCTCATCACAGTCACAGTCCTGGGGATAAATAGATGATGGGAGAGATCTCTGTACTGACCCCTCATATATTTATACATAGTTATTAGATCTCCCCTCAGTCGTCTTTTTTTCTAAAGTGAATAACCCTAATTTTGATAATCTTTCTAGGTACTGTATTGAAAAACTATAAGGAAAAAATAGAATATGTAAAAGACAATTAAAAGCAGCCAAACTAGAGACTGAGAGATTAATCGCCAAAGAGAGTAAAACTGTGAGGAGTAGGTCAGGGGGACACAAAAGACACGGACAAAGTGAGGCCCTGACACTCCTCCCAACCACTGTCCCTGCCTTTTGGGTGAACCCGGCTCCTTAACAGGCCAGCCCCAACCGAAGACTGCAATTACACTGAGGAAAGTGGAACACGAGACAAACAACCAAAAAAAAACACAAACAGGAAAAAACCTAAACAGGTCAGGAACTGAAGGGGTAAAAGGTAAAGGAACCAAGCAAGGAATAAACAGAGGAGAACACCAAAGATAGGTATCAGTAACAGAAACCAGGGAAAAAGGTACAGAGTCACTGGAATACCGGATAAACACAGAGTAGCTAGCTTAGGCACAAGGCTCTATAGCAGGCACAGATGAATGGCGAGTGTGAAACTAAATAGTGGCTAGAGTCCCAGCCCCAAGGCGTGATAGGAGCAGGGATCCCAGCCACACCCTTGAATGGACCAAAATCACTCGCAGGGACGCCTGCCAGTAAAACTAGCAAAACTAGCCAAACCTTTAACCCTATAGGAACCTAAGTGTTACAAGAGGATTTTCTGGCTTGCACTCAGGATGAGCACCGCATATCGTCAGGACACGGGAACGCCCGCACCCGCCCAACATCCGCTGGAGGGCCACAGCGCCCCCGAATCCTGACAAAAACTAACACTAAAATGTTCTTCAATTATATAAATAGTAAAAAGTATAAACATGAAGGTGTCGGCCCCTTACAGAGTAATGAGGGGGGAGTTGCAGAGAGCGATGAGGAGAAAGCAAAACTACTGAATATTTTTTTTCTCCACTGTATTCACTTAGAAAAATAAACTGTCAGATGAAATGCAGAATATAAAAGTAAATTCCCCATTAAAAGTGCCCTGTCTGACCCAGGAAGAAATACAGCGACGTCTTTAAAAGATTAAAGTAGACAAATCGCCAGGACCGGATGGCATACACCCCCGTATCCTAAGAGAATTAAGTAATGTCATAGCCAGACCCTTATTTCTGATATTTAAGGAATCTATATTGACAGGGAGTGTTCCTCAGGATTGGCGCATAGCAAATGTGGTGTCAATATTCAAAAAGGGTCCAAAAACAGAGCCTGGAAACTATAGGCCGTTAAGTTTAACATCCGTCGTGGGTAAACTGTTTGAAGGTTTTCTAAGAGATGCTATCTTGGAGTACCTCAATGAAAATAAGCAAATAACTCCGTATCAGCATGGCTTCATGAGGGATCGGTCATGTCAAACTAATTTAATCAGTTTCTATGAGGAGGTAAGTTCTAGACTGGACCGCGGCGAATCAATGGATGTTGTATATCTGGACTTCTCCAAAGCATTTGACACTGTACCACATAAAAGGTTAGTATATAAAATGAGAATGCTTTGACTGGGAGAAAATGTCTGTATGTGGGTAAGTAACTGGCTCAGTGATAGAAAACAGAGGGTGGTTATTAACGGTACATACTCAGATTGGGTCACTGTCACTAGTGGGGTACCACAGGGGTCAGTATTGGGCCCTATTCTCTTCAATATATTTATTAATGATCTTGTAGAAGGCTTGCACAGTAAAATATCATTTTTTGTAGATGACACTAAACTGTGTAAAGTACTTAACACAGAAGAGGACAGTACACTGCTACAGATGGATCTGGATAGACTGGAGGCTTGGGCAGAGAAGTGGCAGATAAGGTTTAACACTGACAAATGTAAGGTTATGCGTATGAGAAGGAATAATGCAAGTCACCAGTACATACTGAATGGTAAAATATTGGGTAACTCTGACATGGAAAAGGACCTAGGAATTTTAGTGAACAGCAACTAAGCTGTAGAAACCAGTGTCAGACAGCTGCTGCCAAGGCCAATAAGATAATGGGTTGCATCAAAAGGGGCATAGATGCACGTGATGAGAACATATTCCTGCCACTTTACAAATCACTAGTCAGACCACACATGGAGTACTGTGTACATTTCTGCGCTCCTGTGAACAAGGCAGACATAGCAGAGTTGGAGAGGGTTAAAAGGAGGGAAACTAAAGTCATAACTGGAATGGGTGGACTACAGTACCCAGAAAGATTATCAAAATTAGGGTTATTCACTTTAGAAAAAAGACGACTGAGGGGAGATCTAATAACTATGTATAAATATATCAGAGGTCAGTACAGAGATCTCTCCCACGATCTATTTATCCCCAGGACTGTGACTGTGACGAGGGGACATCCTCTGCGTCTGGAGGAAAGAAGGTTTGTACACAAACATAGAAGAGGATTCTTTACGGTAAGAGCAGTGAGACTATGGAACTCTCTGCCTGAGGAGGTGGTGATGGTAAGTTCACTAAAAGAGTTCAAGAGGGGCCTGGATGTATTTCTGGTGGGTAATAATATTACAGGTTATAGTTACTAGAGAGGAGTTGTTGATCCAGGGACTAATTCTGATTGCCTGATTGGAGTCAGGAAGGAATTTTTTCCCTTAAAGTGAGGAAAATTGGCTTCTACCTCACAGGGGTGTTTTTGCCTTCCTCTGGATCAACTTGCAGGATAACAGGCCGAACTGGATGGACAGATGTCTTTTTTGGCCTTATAAACTATGTTACTATGTTACTGTAGTCCACCCATTCCAGTTATTACTTTAGTTGCCCTCCTCTGAACCCTTTCCATCTCTGCTATGTCTGCCTTGTTCACATGAGCCCAGAACTGTACACAGTCCTGCATGTGTGGTCTGACTAGTGATTTGTAAAGTGGCCTCGTTTGACTACTTTGATTTTTTAGACTAATTCAGAAGTTTTCTAATTTTTGTGACTTTTTTGTGACCTATTAATTTGGGTGCGCCTTTTTTTGCACCTGAATTTGTTTCAAAAAAAGTCTAATTCCTACTCCAATCCAGGGCATAGAAATGAATCGGAGCCCGCAAAAACAACGTTCGTGTGAAAGAGGCCTAATAGGACATGTTCTATTTTTTAAAGGAACAGTCATGCGGAGTACATTCCGTTTTTTATGCAGACTCATTTAAGTGATGGATCCGCATACGAGCTGCAAAAAAACAACAAAAAAACGCATGAAAACGGAAAAAAAATGCGTTTCTGTGCCTGAGCCCTAAAAAAAAATATGCCTGCTTTAATTCATCAGCTGCTGTGATACTTTTAAAAAATACTTGGCAAATGAAAGACAACCAAATGAAATACACCAATCTAATTTTATGGCTAAATACACGTGAGCCTGAGATATATATATATATATATATATATATATATATATATATATACATATATATGGTAAAATAATGGTGGGGTAGTTGAGCAAAGTGGCAGCTGCTGCTGATGCACCATATATATTTATAGATATGTCCTCTTGGCTTAAAATATCCTGAAATGTGTAGTGAGAGACGATCATCTGTAAAAGCCAAAACAAAAAAAACCTTTATTTCACAATATTTTGTCATAAAAGGTCTGTGTTATATGTGCTTATATGTGGCCACCCAGTGGTTATTATGTGGATAGCAGCCTTCCATGGGCTTTAGTAGTATGTTATAAAATTGTATTGAATTTGTTTAATAAGAAATTGGAATTCTTAACAAGATTTACAATAACGGGTGTGAAGCATGTGCTTACTCCACCTCCCATAAAAACAGTGCTTCAAGTGCTCTGCTGTGAGTAGCACAGAATGGCTGTGGAGCTTACTTGCAATGAGTGGAAGTGCTTCAAAAGTGAAGACAAGAGATGACTGTGGATTAAGAAAAAATAGACAAGACAACACCCTTGAGTCCATGTCTATAATAGTTATATTTTCTATTTGGTATCATTATGGCGCTATATTTATTCTCTGTATAGTACTAGTATTACTGCTTGTAAAGAGGTTTTTATTCGTTTACAGTAGAGATGAGCGAATCTATTCGCCGCTTCGTAGATTCGTATCGAATCTTGGGATTTTTCAGCTGCGAAGCGAATCCGAATATTAGGTGATTTGCTTCGCTTTTGTACGCATTCGCTACGTAGTTTGTCCGCTAAATTGTACGCTATTTTACGTATAATTTAGTTACTCTATACGCTGTCGCGTACGAATTCAATTCAGCGATGCAGACTTTTCCCTGGTAGTTACTCTATACGCTGTTGCGTACTAATTCAATTCAGCGATGCAGACTCCTCCCTAGTAGTTCCGCCCCTTTCTCCAGCGCGGGAGGATGACGAGGCAACTCAGGAAATTAAGTTGCGCATTTGTGCGCCTCATCCCTTTTTCCCCCTTTTCAGGTTATTTGGGGAGCCCCTTGAAAGAGGGTTTTTTAAGGAACCTTTGCTGCTTTTTTTTTTACCCATTTGGATTACAATTTTACCTATGTGGATTACAAATTGCGACTGAGTTTGGGACTCTGCTCCAGTTCTATGACAAGCGTCAGAAGAAAAGAGACTTAAACATGTCCGTGAGCATACTAGGTAGGTGATATTTAAAATGTTTATATTATACCTATAATAATGTATTTGCACTTGACCATATATATGTCTCGAATATTCACTCTGCCTCTGAGGAGTGCACACCGCGGCCTCTCCTCGTACGTGCCTGCGTATTACGTAATCGCTTAGACAATAGTACGCTGAGATTCGTAAGCTATTTGTACGCTCATGTGTACGTCTTCTAAGAAGTTGCATACATTTTGTAAATGAACGTTCGTTATTAGTGCGCGAATGTTCGCTAATAGCACATAATAACGTATATTTTGTACACAAATACAACAAATCTATTCGTCGAATATACAAATTTTAGGAAAAGTTCGGTGAATGTTCGGCGAATAATTTTTTTGAATGATTCAAACATCTCTAGTTTACAGTGTGGTAGTATTATACAGTCATGTAATGGGAATATTTGTACATATGTGTTGATAATGCTTGTTTATTTATGGTAGTTGCCAGGGCTGGTCTTATGTCAGCTGCTACCCTGTGCGGTAACCTCTCTTGGTGCCATGCTTCTGTGCCCTCTGTCTTGGCTATCTACCACTGCTTCTCTCTTGCCCAGCAGTGCTGGTGGGACACTGAGGTGATGTTTGGACAGAATGCACTGCCTTCTAGCCAATATGAAGGCTCACTTGCTCGGCCACTCAGAGAGTCTGGCTGATGGGCCAATCGCAAGGCCAGTTAGTGGGCCAATCAAGGAGCTTGTGTACAGTCCAATTAGAGCACCTGATGCTGTATTTTAATACTCTCAGTTGGGTTCACATCTGGATACCACCGTGCACTGCCCGATCCTCATTCACTGTAATGAGATCCAGTATAGATCTGGCCACTTTCCAATATATATGCCGGCTTTCAGATGGTCAAAAAAAATGGTTCATGTAGTATTTTTTTATCCAGCTGAAAGTCACCATGTACACTGGATACAGTGAATGTATTACATTGCCAAAGTTCACAACACAGATGTGGACCTGGCTTAAGTACGGATCTTTGGCTTTGTGTGATATCTTCTCTTCACCTGTTTACTCTGGCAGTCGGTGACTACTCTGCAGATGCAACCTAGGGACTCCCAGCAGCGAACAGTAGATCCCTGTATAAGGGGGATGTCCCACAGTGCAGTACATAGTGGTGGTATGTGGTTATGGGAAAGTACTATTCAGTTAGTATTTGACATTTATATGCGGTCATTGTGTGGTAGCATTATTTAGCCTTTCTTGCCACTCTTCTAAGACGAAAAGTGAAGGAGAAAGTGATAAGGACACTGTAAAGGAAATTCCTCTTTTCTGACAAGATTTAAAAAGTACAGGGCAGATATGCTAAGACTGGCCATACAAAAGCCAGTGTTAGAATAAAGACTCCCACAGTGAGTTTGAGATAAAGAACATAGAACATGTGGTTTATGGTAAGTAATGCAGGATTTATACATTTTATATATAAAAACTTCTCTGACAATTATATACCGGATCATTTTATCTCTGCTATTTATTCAGTATATTAATGGTGGATGAATTAACTTGGAGCCATTCTTTATTTGTAGTTCTCGATTGCTGCTAGTATACAAACAAGTGAATCACTATAACAACCATCTCCACACATTGGAGCATTTAATAATGCGGATCATTGATACTTGCTGACGGCTCTAATGGATAATATATTAAAGGCAAACTGAGTAAGCACATGAATGTATTTTTTTCCATGTCCATTCTGTTTTTTTTGGCAGCCAGCATGCGGAACCATTCACTTCAATGGGGCTGCAAAAAAAAAAAAAAGGAAACGCAGAACCTCCTAATACACACCTCATCTGTTGCAGTACATGATAATACACACCTCAGCTGCTGAAGAACATCATCATAAACATCTGCTGCTGCAGAACCTCACAATACACACCTCAGCTACTGCAGAACATTAAACATCTAATCCACTGCAGAACATCATAATACACACTTCAAATGCTGCAGAATACCAAATTACACATCTTAGCTGCTGCAGCACATGATCATTCACACCTTAACTGCTGAAGAACATCATAGTACATACTTCAGCTGCTGCAGAACATCATAATACATACTTCAGCTGATGAAAAACATCATAACATACATCTCTGCTGCAGCAGAACCTCATAGTACACATCTGAGCAGCTGCAGTACATGATAACACACACCTCAGCTGCTGCAGAACACCATGATATACACCTCTGTAGAATTTGATAATCTGGTGCTACAGAACACATAATGCCACAATCGCAGATCAGGTCATAACTGCTGAAAAAAATGTTGTAGCCTGCCAACTGGATCCATTAGATGTTGTCCATGATGTGCCAGATCTGGCACTACCGTGTTTTCCACTGTTGTGCTCCTATGACAGAGCAGAACAGCGAAAGTCACTACTGAAGATTTGAACAAAGCCGAATACTCATCTCAGATAATGCAGAACATCATAATAGTGACAAGAGTCTTATCATAACCAGGGTGTTATTACTGGAAATTAGAGGGCAATAAAGGAAGGACATGAGGAGGGAACTACAGCTACCAGCATTTCCAGACTGTTATTATAGGACACTAGTGGACATTATAAGAATTATGTATAAGAGGAGGGAACTACAACTCCCAGCATTTCCATATTGTTGTTAATGGGCATCAGTGGAAATTATAAGGACAGGGTTATGTGGAACTACAACTCCCAGTATGTCCCGGACTTTACTACTTACAGGAAGAGAGACCACTAACCTCTTCTCCACACACAGTACTGAAACTCCATCATCTCACATCCTGACGTCACACAGGTCCTTCACCACTTCTCTGCAACTACTGAGCTATTTTCTTCCTGCAGTGGCTACATGATGGTGACATTGTTAAGGCCATTCTCCAACTCACATTTTCTCCTCTGCACAGCTAGCTTGCCAAGTGTAATTAAGAGGCGAGCTGAGATGTGTATTCATTTGGCTTTGTTCACATCTGCAGTAGTGACTTTCGCTGGCAGATGGAGTAAGAGCTCATGAACACGAATGTATTTTTTTTTCCGTGTCCATTCCGTTTTTTTGGCAGCCAGTATGCAGAACTATTAACTTCAATGGTGCTGCAAAAAAACAGAAATGACTTCCATTCTGCAAAAAAATAGAACATGTCCTATTACCGTCCACATTATGGACAAGGATAGGACAGTTCTATTATAGGCCACCCGTTCCATTCCAAATGTGGAATGCCGACGGCCAGTATCCGCAATTTGTGGACTGCAAAACATCCAATGGTCGTGTGCATGAACCCTAAGGCCTCTTTCACACGGGCGTCACGGATTCAGTCCGGATGCTGTTGTCAGATCAGCTTTGTAGGTTGGAGCCTTGTCATGGACCATTTTCTTTAACTTCCACCACAGATTTAATTGGATTGAGATCCGGACTGTTTGCAGGCCATGACATTGACCTTATGTGTCTTTCTTCAAGGAATGTTTTCACAGTTTTTGCTCTATGGCAAGATGCATTTTCATCATCCCCAAACATCCTTTCAATAGATGGGATAAGAAAAGTGTCCAAAATGTCAATGTAAACCTGTGCATTTATTGCTTTTACCTGACATGGAGCCCCATATCATCAATGACTGTGGAAATTTGCATGTTTTCTTCAGACAGTCGTCTGCATAAATCTCTTTGGAATGGCACCAAACAAAAGTTCCAGCGTCATCACCTTGCCCAATGCAGATTCGAGATTCATCACTGAATATGACTTTCATCCAGTCATCCACAGTCCAAGATTGCCTTTCCTTAGCCCATTGTAACCTTGTTTTTTCCTGTTTAGGTGTTAGTGATGGCTTTCTTTTAGCTTTTTTGTATGTTAATCCCATTTCCTTTAGGATGTTTCTTACAGTTCGATCACAGACGTTGACTCCAGTTTCCTCCCATTTGTTCCTCATTTGTTTTGTACATTTTCTGTTTTCAAGGCATATTGCTTTAAGTTTTCTGTCTTGATGCTTTGATGTCTTCCTTGGTCTACCAGTATGCTTGCCTTTAACCACCTTCCCATGTTGTTTGTACTTGGTCCAGGTTTTAGACACAGCTGACTGTGAACAACCAACATCTTGTGCAACACTACGTGATGATTTACCCTCTTTAAGGAGTTTGATAATCCTCTCCTTTTTTTCAATTGACATCTCTGGTGTTGGAGCCATGATTCATGTCAGTCCACTTGTTGCAACAGCTCTCCAAGGTGTGATCACTCCTTTTTACCTGGATACTAACGAGCAGATTTAATCTGATGCAGCAGTTATTGTTTGTAATGAAAATTTGCAGGGTGATTCCATATTTTTTTCCTCAGAATTGAGTGATTCCATAATTTATTCCCTGTGCTTGTTCTAAAAATGTAACTGTTACTGGCTACCACAATTATTTTTCTTGATTTCTTTTAGTATTTCTTAAAGCCAGAAAGTTACCATTTGAAATGCCTTTAGTTTTTTGTCATGTCTGTGATCTGTTTTTTTTCAACAAAATTAAACAACTGAAGGAACATCCTCAGAGACTGGTGATTCCATAATTTTTCTGCTACAGCTAAGAGGGGCGTTTCTAATCTGCTCCAGCTCTCTTCCTATCACAGCTCAGGAGGTAGCTGAAGGATGAAACTGAGTATGTGCGGCCATCTCAGTGAGCCAGACAAAGAAATAAGAAAAAGAGCAAACAGCAGGTGGTACTATACAGATACATGTTATTGAATAACTCAGTGGCTTTGCTAAATTTTTAATTACATACAATTACAAAGGTATTCAGATCCAGGTGCTGGTTTGACAACTGTAGAATATTTTTCATGGGACAACCCCTTTAAGGCCAGCTTTGTTCCATTACAGTAGCCAAAGCCACTATACTCTAAATGTAGGAAGACTAAACAAAAAGTACTTCTTTTAGTTGTTGTCACAAACGTACCTGTCTGGCTCCAGCAGAGAGATCTCCAGCTTTGGTGTGACCGTGCCCAGAGAGATACACTGATAAGTCACACCTCCTGGTGACACGACAGCATTCTTAGCAACAGGATGCAATGCTCTGTTTCTCCCGACAGCGGGCATGAGTGAAGTGCCCTGGAGCAAATGTACTGTGAAGTCTGGACATTTGTAGAGATTTGCCTCTGTTTCCCCTATGCAAAGTTATACATTTCTTACTTTATTTCCTACTGACTTGAAAGGGTTAACATGCACTGTTTAATACTGTTTAACTGCATTTTACATGTATGTTGTGATATATCTCTTGTTCACTTGCACTGTGTTTGCGAGGTTCTGTAAAAAGGGTTAATGAATACTAAGAAACTTTTGGGACTTTGAATAAGAAGCTGGTAATTTTCCACTGCTGCCGTAGGGTTTAATTTTCCACTGCTCTATTTCTGTGCTAGTCTTTCTGTCTTATGAAGTGAGTGTCCTATTAGGTTCTGATCCTGGGACTCAGACCGGTGCTCTATTTAAACCCCTTCCTCGTCATATACCAATGTCAATGAAAGTCTTGTTTGGGCTCACTTTCTGTCTCACTTGATTTGTACTGTGCATCCCATCTGGTATTAGATCTCGGCTTGTCTTTTGACTTCTCTCTAACGTTTTTGTACTGTGCTGTCTGCTTGGTTCTGACTCAATTTCGTATGACTATCCCTGTTAGTTGTTTTTGTCCCTTGTCTGTTTCTGCACCTTAGTAGCATAGGGACCATCGACGAGTTGTGGTCTTGCTACCCAGGGCCTGAACTTCATGTAGGTAGGGAAAGTGGGCTGGGTTCCAGATCAGAGCTCATTGTCCTTGTCTGTCCCTTCCTACAGGCATTGCAGTTGCCACAATTCTATATAATTTACTTGGTCCATTACGATTTGTTTCAAGAGCTCTCTAAGGTCAGCCAACAATTTCTTAACTTATTACATTGATCAAACCAAAAATTAGACATATATGAGAAAACCTGGGGTTAATTTCTTTATTTCTAATGTAAAAAAAATATATATATACAGTACACACCAAAAGTTTGGACGCACCTTCTCATTCAAAGAGTTTTCTGTATTTTCATGACTATGAAAATTGTAAATTCACACTGAAGGCATCAAAACTATGAATTAACATGTGGAATTATATACTTAACAAAAAAGTGTGAAACAACTGAAAATATGTCTTATATTCTAGGTTCTTCAAAGTAGCCACCTTTTGCTTTGATTACTGCGTTGCACACTCTTGGCATTCTCTTGATGAGAGGTAGTCACCTGAAATGGTATTCTAACAGTCTTGAAGGAGTTCCCAGAGATGCTTAGCACATGTTGGCCCTTTTGCCTTCACTCTGCGGTCCAGCTCACCCCAAACCATCTCGATTGGGTTCAGGTCTGGTGACTGTGGAGGCCAGGTCATCTGGCGTAGCACCCCATCACTCTCCTTCTTGGTCAAATAGTCCTTAAACAGCCTGGAGGTGTGTTTGGGGTCATTGTCCTGTTGATAAATAAATGATGGTCCAACTAAATGCAAACCGGATGGAATAGCATGCCGCTGGAAGATGCTGTGGTAGCCATGCTGGTTCAGTATGCCTTCAATTTTGAATAAATCCCCAACAGTGTCACCAGCAAAGCACCCCCACACCATCACACCTCCTCCTTCATGCTTCACGGTGGGAACCAGGCATGTAGAGTCCATCCGTTCACCTTTTCTGCGTCGCACAAAGACACAGTGGTTGGAACCAAAGATCTCAAATTTGGACTCATCAGACCAAAGCACAGATTTCCACTGGTCTAATGTCCATTCCTTGTGTTCTTTAGCCCAAACAAGTCTCTTCTGCTTTTTGCCTGTCCTTAGCAGTGGTTTCCTAGCAGCTATTTTACCATGAAGGCCTGCTGCACACAGTCTCCTCTTAACAGTTGTTAAAGATTAGAGATGAGCGAGTAGTGTTCGATCGAGCTGGTATTCGATCGAATACTACGATATTCGGCGTACTCGATTTAATTCGAGTATAACGGCGATGGCGCACCCAGAATTCGTTTCCCCTCCCACCTTCCCTGGCGCTCTTTTTCCACCAATCACCATGCAGGGGGGGTATGACAGGCACGCTGAGCACGCTGGCAGCGCGAAAACGGCGTCTACATGCATTGGCTGGAAAAACCATGTGACCTCGAATATTAAAAACTCAGCTCTTCCTGCTCGTACGCATATGCTGCGTGAACTTAGTCAGGGACAGAGGCTGGAGAAGGGAGAGACAGATTTTAGCTGTTGGACAGGCAGGAGCGTGATTAAAAGCCCTTATCAGGGCTACTACAGTGGACTTCAGTGATAGCTTACTACAATATAGACTTTACAGAGAACGGCTGCTGTATTCAGGGATAGCTGCTGGAGTAGGGACAGAGAGAGGCATTAGTGGTGTATTAGGTGCTCTGCTACATACCAAACTATATTTGGCACTACTGCTGTGTACCTTGAAAAATACAATATATAGGCCTTATAACTGGCAACTGTACTGTGCGTTCTCTTGCAAAGTAATTTCTCATAACTGGTGTTCATACACACCGTCTGATCACTTAGTACAACGGCTGTGTACCTTGAAAAATACAATATATAGGCCTTAACTGGCAACTGTACTGTGCGTTCTCTTGCAAAGTAATTTCTCATAACTGGTGTTCATACACACCGTCTGATCACTTAGTACACGGCTGTGTACCTTGAAAAATACAATATATAGGCCTTAACTGGCAACTGTACTGTGCGTTCTCTTGCAAAGTAATTTCTCATAACTGGTGTTCATACACACCGTCTGATCACTTAGTACACGGCTGTGTACCTTGAAAAATACAATATATAGGCCTTAACTGGCAACTGTACTGTGCGTTCTCTTGCAAAGTAATTTCTCATAACTGTTGTTCATACACACCGTCTGATCACTTAGAACACGGCTGTGTACCTTGAAAAATACAATATATAGGCCTTAACTGGCAACTGTACTGTGCGTTCTCTTGCAAAGTAATTTCTCATAACTGTTGTTCATACACACCGTCTGATCACTTAGTACACGGCTGTGTACCTTGAAAAATACAATATATAGGCCTTATAACTGGCAACTGTACTGTGTGTTCTCTTGCAAAGTAATTTCTCATAACTGTTGTTCATACACACTGTCTGATCACTTAGAACACGGCTGTGTACCTTGAAAAATACAATATATAGGTCTTAACTGGCAACTGTACTGTGCGTTCTCTTGCAAAGTAATTTCTCATAACTGGTGTTCATACACACCGTCTGATCACTTAGAACACGGCTGTGTACCTTGAAAAATACAATATATAGGCCTTAACTGGCAACTGTACTGTGCGTTCTCTTGCAAAGTAATTTCTCATAACTGGTGTTCATACACACCGTCTGATCACTCAGAACACGGCTGTGTACCTTGAAAAATACAATATATAGGCCTTAACTGGCAACTGTACTGTGTGTTCTCTTGCAAAGTAATTTCTCATAACTGTTGTTCATACACACCGTCTGATCACTTAGAACACGGCTGTGTACCTTGAAAATACAATATATAGGCCTTAACTGGCAACTGTACTGTGCGTTCTCTTGCAAAGTAATTTCTCATAACTGTTGTTCATACACACCGTCTGATCACTTAGTACACGGCTGTGTACCTTGAAAAATACAATATATAGGCCTTATAACTGGCAACTGTACTGTGTGTTCTCTTGCAAAGCAATTTCTCATAACTGTTGTTCATACACACCGTCTGATCACTTAGAACACGGCTGTGTACCTTGAAAAATACAATATATAGGCCTTAACTGGCAACTGTACTGTGCGTTCTCTTGCAAAGTAATTTCTCATAACTGGTGTTCATACACACCGTCTGATCACTTAGAACACGGCTGTGTACCTTGAAAAATACAATATATAGGCCTTAACTGGCAACTGTACTGTGCGTTCTCTTGCAAAGTAATTTCTCATAACTGTTGTTCATACACACCGTCTGATCACTTAGAACACGGCTGTGTACCTTGAAAATACAATATATAGGCCTTATAACTGGCAACTGTACTGTGTGTTCTCTTGCAAAGTAATTTCTCATAACTGTTGTTCATACACACCGTCTGATCACTTAGAACACGGCTGTGTACCTTGAAAAATACAATATATAGGCCTTAACTGGCAACTGTACTGTGCGTTCTCTTGCAAAGTAATTTCTCATAACTGGTGTTCATACACACCGTCTGATCACTTAGAACACGGCTGTGTACCTTGAAAAATACAATATATAGGCCTTAACTGGCAACTGTACTGTGCGTTCTCTTGCAAAGTAATTTCTCATAACTGGTGTTCATACACACCGTCTGATCACTTAGTACACGGCTGTGTACCTTGAAAAATACAATATATAGGCCTTAACTGGCAACTGTACTGTGCGTTCTCTTGCAAAGTAATTTCTCATAACTGGTTGTTCATACACACCGTCTGATCACTTAGTACACGGCTGTGTACCTTGAAAAATACAATATATAGGCCTTATAACTGGCAACTGTACTGTGCGTTCTCTTGCAAAGTAATTTCTCATAACTGGTTGTTCATACACACCGTCTGATCACTTAGTACACGGCTGTGTACCTTGAAAAATACAATATATAGGCCTTAACTGGCAACTGTACTGTGCGTTCTCTTGCAAAGTAATTTCTCATAACTGGTGTTCATACACACCGTCTGATCACTTAGTACACGGCTGTGTACCTTGAAAAATACAATATATAGGCCTTAACTGGCAACTGTACTGTGCGTTCTCTTGCAAA
>ONZH01016118.1:0-12284 GCA_900303285.1 Rhinella marina | reverse complement strand
GCAGTGCTCAAACTTGCTGAGCTTAGGTGACAAAAGGCCACACCGCCCAAGAGCTGTTAACAGGGCATTACGGTGCAGACCGATGTGTGGCTGGAACTGCTGAACCTCAAGCCAGGCATGGTTGTGTGTGACAACGGGCGTAACCTGGTGGCAGCCTCTGCAACTCGGCAGACTGACACATGTGCCATGCCTGGCCCACGTGTTCAATCTCATAGTTCAGTGGTTCCTCAAGACATACCCCAATCTGTCTGATTTGTTCACCAAGGTGCGCACCATCTGTGCGCATTTCTGCAAGTCGACCACAGATGATGCCACTCTCAGGGCAGCGCAGTGACACCTACAACTGCCCGCTCACCGACTGTTGTGCGACGTGCCCACAAGATGGAATTCGACATTAAACATGTTATCCAGAGTTTACCAGCAACACAGAGCGATTGTAGACTTCCAGATGTCAACTTCCACCAGAACTGGTAGTTCAGGGTCAGTCAGATTCCTCAAGGTCTACAATGAGGGAGTGGACGTGGATGTCTGATATTTGCCAGGTGTTGACCAACTTTGAGGAGTCAACACAGATGGTCAGCGGCGATGCCGCCATTATCAGCCTCACCATCCCGCTGCTTTGCCTGTTGAAAAACTCACTGCTCAGCATGAAGTCGGAAGCTTTGCGCTTGTCACAAGAGACGGTGGAGGAAGATACGTCGCTTGATAGCCAGAGCACCCTCCGGTCTGTTTTCTAAGCGCGTATCGGAGGCAGGGGGTATGAGGATGAGGAGGAAGAGGAGGGAGAATGGTCGGGGAGACAGAAAGAGGGGTATCAATACTCAATCCTTCTTAACTCTTGAGCATGTACGGGCTGAAGAGGAGGACTTGGAGGAGGAGGAGGAGGAGAAAATGGAGAGTCAGGCCAGTGAGGACAGGGAATTCTTGCGTGTTGGGACTCTGGCGCACATGGCAGACTTCATGTTAGGCTGCCTATCCCATGACCCTCGCGTTAGAAGAATTTTTTCAAACACCGATTACTGGGTGTTCACTCTCTTGGACCCACGGTACAAGCAGAACCTTTCCACTCTCATCACTGTAGAGGAAAGGAGTATGAGAGTGAATCAATATCAACAGGCCCTGGTGCACAAGCTGAAACAATCCTTCCCATCTGACGCCGCTAGCGGCAGAAGGCGTGATTCTGTGGGCCAAGTAGCGGGGGAGAGGAGGCGAGCAGGCAGCTTTTCCAGCACTGGCAGGCACTGGCCTTTGCCAGTTTTATGTCATCCCAGCAAGACACAGTCACCTGTCCCCAGTCTAGGCAGAGTAGGGGTGAACTTTACAGAAAGATGGTGAGGGAGTACCTAGCTGACCATACCAACGTCCGGACCGGTCACTCTGCTCCATAGAACTACTGGGTTTTAAAGCTGGACACGTGGCCTGAACTGGCGCTTTACACCTTGTAGGTGCTGGCCTGTCCTGCCGCTAGCATGTTGTCAGAGCGGGTATTCAGTGCAGCTGGTGGCGTCATCACCGATAAGCGTACACGCCTGTCAACTGACAGCGCTGACAGGCTGACACTTATTAAAATGAACAAATCCTGGATTTCACCGGAATCTCCTCCGGGGGAAAACAGCTAAAGATTAACATTACTTATGTATCCGATTCCTCTTCTCTACTCCTCCTACTCCTCCTCCTCCTTGTCGTCTTTGCCTAACGCTGACCCAAAACGCAATTTTTTAGAGGGCCTACTGGCACTCTTTTACAGGCCCTCTCTCCAAAGAATTTTTCCGGAGGGCCAGCTACAGGCCCTCTCTCTAAAGAATTTTTCCGGAGGGACCCCTACAGGCCCTCTCTCCAAACAATTTTTCCGGAGGTCCCCCTACAGGCCCTCTCTCTAAACAATTTTTCCAGAGGGCCACCTACTGGCCCTCTCTCCAAACAATTTTTCAGCAGTGTCAACTACAGACAGTGTAAAACAATGTTTCAGGAGCGTCAAACAGACAGTCCAAAACAATTTTTTAGGAGGCGCAAGTACCGACATTTAAAAAAAATGTTTTTGCTGAGGGTCGACTTTATGTACTCCGAAAAGAAAAAAAAATTTGGAGGCTCAACAAAAGCAATTTCACTGCATTCTCAGTCGGACAAAGTCATTGGTGGTGTAACCGCCATGCTGTGTCAGGCTAAATTTTTGGGTGTTTCACCAGCTACCTCATCTAACTTGGTCACTTGTTGGTGTCACCGCCATGCTGTGTCAGACTTATGCCTGCATCGTGTGGCTGGGGATAGGAGAGCAGTGCCAGCATGGGCATGGTTGATGGACTTTCGCTGGACCTAGTTGGGTGCTTCCCTAACATGTGATGGGCATGTGCCTCGCCTTTCTTGGTCTGGGTGAGCACAATTGCCATGAGGGTAACCACCAGGCTGCCGCAGGAGAATTTGGGGTAATGGTGGGATTAGGCAGCCTCAGAGGCATCCATGCATGCTGCCCCTGCTGTTTCCTGTCCATTCCGTGGTGTTTCCATCATTTTCTGAGGTTTCCAGGTTTTCACCCAGCCTTCCCTAGGCAGAGCCTTGATCCCCAGCAAAAAATGCTCGAGTCTCCCATTGACTTCAATGGGGTTCGTTACTCGAAACGAGCACCCGAGAATCGGGAAAAGTTTGTCTCGAATAACGAGCACCCGAGCATTTTAGTGCTCGCTCATCTCTAATACAGATGTCTTGACTACTTTTTCACCCTCACTGGCACTCTACAAAAATGCTCTAATCCTAAGATTCTGACCCACTCACCAATTAGCATGCAAATCTGCATCTCCTCACTGCCAAAACAGTCTCCTACTTGGAGAATAAATGATACCCTATTTAAACACCATGCACCACACTTAAAGTGAAACTAGTCGAATTCTTTCACATCAATGACTTCTTTCCCCACATTCATTGCTCAGCTAGATTTATATCACGCTGACAGCTTGGGGAGTGTCTTTTCTGCTGCAGCTAAGGAGGCGTGTCTGAGCTCTCCCTATCACAGCTCAGGAGGCAGTTAAAAGTTGAAACTGAGCATGTGCGGCCTGCTCACTGAATAGGTCAAAGAAATAAGAAATTAAATGGTACTATACAGATACATCTTATTGAATAACTCAGTAGGTATACAAAATTTTTAATGACATGCAATTACAAAAGTATTCAGATCCAGGTGCTGGTTTGAAAACTGTAGAATATTTTTCGTGGGACAACCCCTTTAACTACACATGTCAAAAAAACTCGAGATAAACAAATTCAGGATCTTCTACAACAGATTTCCTTTTTAGAAAAGATAAAGAAAAAGTCTAGAGCTTTTGACAAAGAACATCTACTCACGTCATTGCAGTCAAAGTTAAAAAATGTACTGAACCTCCAATCTGCAAAGGCATATATAGCCTTTAAACACAAATATTACGCTAATGGAGACAAACCTACAAAGTTCATGATAGCTCAGGTTAAAGCTAGGAAGAGCAAATCTTTCATTTCAGAAATCTACGCCTCCTGTAAGACTAAAAAGTACAGTAACCCTGATATTGCGGCAGTCTTTAGAGACTTCTAATCTGCCTTATATAATCTTAATACCTCAGACTCTCCTCAGGACAAGTCCCTTAAAGCTAAACTCACGGAGCAATTTTTGAACTCCATTGCTTTACCACAGATGACATCTTCCCAAGCCACAGACTTATGTAAACCTTTCACTGATGATGAAATCCTTACCGCACTTAAAGCAGCTCCTAAAAACAAATGTACTGGCCCAGATGATCTAACCCCATATTATTATTTGACATTCCAAGATATTTTGCTACTATATCTAACCAAATTATTTAATTCAGCAATATCCGGCACTCCTTTTCAACCGCAATCTCTGATGGCACACATTTCTATTATACATAAGGAGGGTAAGAACCCTACACAATGTGGAAGCTACCACCCTATCTCAATCTTGAATGCAGACCTTAAGTTATTTGCATCCTTACTGGCAAACAGACTTAAAAAACTCCTGCCTGAGCTGATTGACCCAGACCAAGTGGGATTTGTTCCTCAGAGAGAAGAGAGAGAATACACATATAGAATGTTACTTCTGATGCATGTTGCTAAAACTAGGAAGATTCCGGCTGTCCTACTGGGAACAGATGCGGAAAAAGCTTTTGTCCGTGTAGACTGGCATTGCAGAAGTATCATATACCAACTAGTTTATTGATGCAATCTTCACTATGTATTCGAGTCCTTCGGCTCAAGTAGCGATTAATGGCCAATTCTCAAAATCATTTAATATTTCAAACGGAACAAGGCAAGGTTGTCCGCTCTCACCTCTCCTTTTTGTTCTAACGATAGAAAAGCTCCTGCAAATAATTAGGAGCTGTAATAACATTAAAGGCATAACATGCGGGGGAAGGGAACACAAGGTTGCCGCTTTTGAGCATGATCTTCTATTCATCCTACAAGAGCCTTCTGCCTCATTAACGCATTTGCAACCCATTTTTGAGACATTTGGACTCATATCTAGTTTTAAAATCAATATGTCCAAATCCCAGATACTCAATATTTCCCTCCTCTCACAGGTGGCCTCCTCCCTAAAATCCCAAACACAATTTGATTGGTCTCCGCCAACGCTGAAGTACTTAGGTATTCACATGTTGTCTCAATTATCGGACCTATACCGATTAAATTACCTTCCACTAATAAAGCAGATTAAGCATACCCTGCAAACATGGGAGTTGCCCTTTGCCTCATGGATAGGAAGAAAAAAATCTGGTATCCAGTTTAATTATCCTTAAAATAACATACCTCTTTCAAACACTTCCCATACAAATATCCTCAGCTTTCTTTAAGGAGATAAAGCAAATCTTTCTCTCATTTATTTGGAGCAAGAAAAGCCCCAGAGTAGCCTACTCTACTCTTGTTAGACCTAGATCTATTGGTGGTTTGGGCCTACCAGACATTAGGACTTATTATGAAGCTATACATTTAACTAGAGTGGTCGACTGGTTTCGCCAACCCACACAGAAATACCAGATAGGTATAGAGGACAACCTCTCATAAATCCCCTTGAGAAGCTTGGCGCTCTGGGAACAAACTCCCCCATACCCACCATTCTCCAACACTTTACTTACACACCCCACAATAACAGTTTGGAGAAGGCATTATCCAACATATAAATTTACTACTAAGGGCTCCCCTCTCCTTCAACTAAAGGATGTTCTCAAATTAAAGACACCTAAACCAGGATTGTATGACAAACCGCTTGGCTCCCTACTTTTTGGATGGTGCAATCCCAACCCTAGAGGAACTTAAGTCTACTCTTGATAAACTGTCAATTAACATTTTTACATATACCTCCATCAAAATTGCACTTAAGACCTACCTGGAATTACACACTTCCAGTAATCAGATAACTAAGTTTGAATCACTCATCCAACAAACTAAACCTCCTAGGAAACTACTTTCCTTCTTTTTATCACACCCTATTAAACGCCCAGGTGGGCCATTCGAAAGACCTCACTTTTGTAAAAGCCTGGGAAAGGGATTTAAATACAACGTTATCTGATGCATCAATTAGACAAATTCTGAAATCCCCCAAATCCTCTTCCAGATGTATCAGAATACAAGAAAATGGGTTCAAGATTCTGACTAGGTGGCACATGACTCCTAAGCAGATTAATAAGATTGATGGCTCATACCCAACTACATGTTGGAAATATGGATCAGATATTGGATCCTATTTCCACATGTGGTGGCTCTGTACAAAAGTTGCTCCTTTTTGGTCAGAGATTGTGGACACTATTAACTCAATCTGTGATACAGCTATTCCAAAATCTCCTGAGATCTTTCTGTTATTGATGATACCACATAGTATTCCTTTGAACACCAGGCTTCTATTCCGCTCATTAATCACGTCTGCCAGATTGCTTCTTGCTTCTACATGGAAAGCCCCTATCTCGCCTTCTATCCAGAAATTGATTGCTAAGGTAGATCAAGTATGCAGACTAGAAGAGATATCTTATTGGGAATTCCGCAACCACAATAAGTTTGAGGTAATTTGGCAGCCGTGGAAGACATATCGGAAAAAACAGATCATATAACTAAAATGGTACCTAACTGCAATGGAGATCATACACGTTTTGTACTATACCTCTGTACAGGGATCTTCCTCACTCCACCTGTATCACGGTGTCTAGAAGTTTCATGAAACAACCAAAATTGCTTTTTACATGTTAGTCCAGACCCAACTCCCCCCCGACCATGTATGTCTCTCTCTCTCTCCCCCCCCTTTTTTCCTCTTTTTCCCTCTTACTTCTTCCTCATCCAGTCTAAAATTATCCCAGATTAGGGTTCACTTGCACTATTGCTTACTGTATTTTTCATGGGGATTCCTACCTTATACAATTGGTTTATTAATATATATAAAGCAAAAATCGAAGCTCTTACAACTGCATATGACACAGGGCATTTACTGTATTGACAATTTGTTAAGTAGCTCATGTGCTAAGTATTCCATGCAAGGTGAAACAGTATGTTTAACCTTGCCAACTTAGGTTTTTGATTTGTTGGTCAGATATAAGAATAATACTTTTTCTAATATGTAACATACTGCATTTTTGAATATTACATATGCATTTGTCCCTGTTCATATTGTGTGCACTTTACTCAATAAAAAGAAAATTTGAAAAAAAGAAATTACCCCTGTGACGTTTGCGACTACTACCCTTATTATTTTTTATTTTTACCCATTCATTTGAGTACTTAATCGTTTACTTCCCTTACTTATTTAATTGTTAATGTATCTTACTTTTTTTTTTTTTTATTATCACTCCTTCCATCAGTCAGTATTTGCATATGTCATGCTTCTCATTTATGTCAATGTGTTGTATAAGGCTACTTTCACATTGGCGGCATGGGTTTCCGGCTACAGATGTGCGGTAGCGGCAGCACGGATCCGACAGGCTGTTCCTGCGGGTGAACAACACAACACCCGTGCCGCCAATGTGAAAGTAGCCTAATTCGTACATTGTATTGTTCATGTACAATTAAAGTGCCTATACTTTATTGTTCAATAAAAATACCTATACAGAAAAATTATCCCTTAGAACATTTTTTTTTTTACTTTAAACTTTATTTTTTGACTTTTTTGTTGGTAAAATATAGTAAAAAGATTTTATATTCATGTGGAACATCACCTACATTTGACAAATGGCATGTGTAATTGGATTAATTGGAATAAGCAAGTGCTACAACAATGATTGGTGAAGCTTTTTTGTTAAGGTTTTATTAGTTTTGTTTTTTTATTTTTATATTCTGTCTTCAAAGGATGTAAAAGGTTATTAGGGACTTTATTATATGATATACTGACTGTATATATTTTTTAAACTATAATTTGTCAATGACATAGCAGTTCCTTTTGCAGTGCAAATTAATTAGGGCTGCTATGGCTGTGCTAGCTCTTGTACTGGACAATATCCAAGCTGAATCGTGTGATCATCAGGACCAGCAGAAGTAGCAGCATTTCTCTAATTTTTTTTAAACAGCTGGGTCATCCAACTTTCTTAAACCATTGTAGATGTACAAGAAACTGGGAATAAAATGGTTGTCCACTTTAGAAAATCCATTTTCATATATCTTATTCTGAGAAAAGAGGGAGGCCTTCTGCACATAGTGAAGAGGGGTTATAAAATGTACACCTGCTCATGAGGACCTGTCCTGTCCAGCTTCATACAGCCAGTTCACTTATTGAATGAACACTGTGTAATGCTTCATTTCAACTGTGTTATTGCTTCTGAAAAATTGAACACACGCTGCCAAGGTTCCCAAAAGACTACAAGTGAATTCTGGGGGTCCCCGCAAGGGGACTGTTTGAGAGCATCTTATTATTGTCCATGGATTCTTATAACAAGTAGGGATTGCCAAATCGGATAACCCCTTTAAGGTCCACGTAGTCCTTGAAGAGGTTGTACAGTTTTTTTTTTTTTTTTGAAAAAATTCATACTCCCCTGCTCCCCATTATTCTGTTCCAGCTCCCATGCTCTATTGACACATCTTCCAGTCCCATCTTTTAACTTCCACATGGATGGGGACAGATGCAGAAATATAATTCAATTTCCACATAGATGGGATCATGTGCACTGCTGCAGCTAATGGCTGGCCTCAGTGATGACATGTCCTCAAGTGGCATGTGACCCAACAGTGATGTATCACTTGGGGACACTTCACCACAGGGTCACTTGGGGACATGTTACTGCTGAGGCCAGTCATTGGCTGCAGCAGAGCACACAATCCCATCTATGTGGAAGTTGACCTTTAAAGTTCCAGAATGGAACGGTGGGAAGCAGGCAATTAAATATTTATCCACAAGTGATGCTGGCTGAGGGAAAATTTAAAAAAAAAAAAAGCTGGATAACCCCTTTAAGTGGTTAAAAATGAGGTTAATGAGATTAAGGGTTATATATAGTGTAGTGTATAACAATGATAGATAGATAGATAGATAGATAGATAGATAGATAGATAGATAGATAGATAGAATGATATACATAGACGACGTTTGGTTGACATTTGTAATTCTCGCCTCCAAATCTTCAATGTCGTAGTTAAGTCTTTTTAATGGTTTTGTAGACTGAAATTCATCATTATCCAGTACAAGAGTTGGAACATAATAATGGATTTTTTTTCTTAAACTACAATCCTCCAATACCTCTTATATTCTGATGATGGCATTCTTGTCATCTCTCCTGTCTATATATTATGATTAGCTGGCTTCAGCACTGACTAGGAAATAAGTATTGCATTCCAATATTGGCTAAACAAGTTCAGCTGAGGCAATGTGCCTTCTATTAAAATGCAGAAAAAATATGAAGACAGTTGGACAATTAAGCAATGTTTAGCCTAATCAGTATTTTCTCATAGATTGTTTCAAAGTCAAATCCGACTGAGTAGTTAATTCTCTTTATACAAAAACAGGAACAGTAAAATGTCAGGGCCTTTTCTCTATTGCACAAATACAAATCTAATAGAACACAATGCACTTGCAAATCCAGAAGTAGTGACAATCATTATCTACTTAATCAACATTTATACAATAAATTGAAGGATAATTAGTTTTGTTATATAAAACTGGTGAACTGGAATAAGTGATGTGTGAGGAGGACTATGACATAGTGGGAATAACTGAGACATGGCAGGATGATACCTATGACTGGGCAGTTAACATACAGGGTACAGTCTGTTTAGAAAGGATCGTCAAAACCGGAGAGGGGGAGGGGTCTGTCTTTATGTAAAGTCCTGTCTAAAGCCAACACTCCAGGAAGATATAAGTGAGGGACATGAATATGTGGAGTCACTGTGGGTAGAAATACATGGAGTTCAACACATTCGCTCCCATCTGTATATACTGTCCAGGTGACACTTTCTGTATGTCACTTAATTCTACCAGACTGAACAAGTTTGTGGGTTTCAGTACACCAGGCACGTTTATTTTTTTTTTATATCATACACTTATATACAAACAATGTTGAACCCCAGGGCTAAGGGTCGAGGACGAGGGCGTGGGCGTGGGCATTCAATTACTGCAGGGGGCAGAGGCCGTGGTCCTGGGCAGGGTGAGACAGTACCTGCTGATGAGGGAGCTGTGGAACGCCGCAGAGTTACACTCCCTAGATTCATGTCTCAACTTACAGGGACACGTGGTAGAGGACTGTTGAAACCACAACAGTGCGAACAGCTGATCTCGTGGATTGCGGACAATGCTTCAAAGTTAATTTGTCCACCAGTCAGTCTTCCACGCAGTCCACCCACGTTACCCAAGGGAGCACTCCTATGGCTCCTCCACCTTAACCTCCTTCCCCCCAGTCTGCCCCCTCCCAGGAAAATTTGGAATGCGAACCGGCATACTCTCAGGAACTGTTTTCTGGACCCTTCCCAGAGTCACAAACCACTTCTCAGGTTGCTGCTGACCTCGTTCCCGATGACTAAGTTTTCCAACTGTCGCAGTCTGTGGTGATGATGATGAGAAGACAATGTTGACTTAGTGGAAGAAGTTTGTAAAAGAGGTGTCGGACGATGAGGAGACACGGTTGTCAGACAGTGGTGAAGTTGTTGTTAGGGGAGGAATTCCGAGGGGGGAAGCAGACTGAGGAATCGGAGGAATGACGAGGTCACTGACTCAAGCTGGGTTGATGTGCCGAGTGAAGACAGTGCTTCTGAGGCGGAGGCGAGTGCTGCACCAGAACAGGTTGGAAGAGGCAGTGGTGTGGCCAGAGGGAGAAGCAGGGCCAGAGCTGGTGCATCAGCAGCAACTGTTTTCACGTAGTGAAGCTCCCGTGGCGAGGCCTAGATGTTCGCAAGTCTGGAGGTTCTTTAAAGAAAGTGAGATGAACCGACGGACTGTGGTGTGCAAACCCTGCCACACCAGGATCAGCAGGGGTGCCACCATTACTAGCCTAAACCACCACCGTGCATGCGCAGGCATATGAGTGCTAAACACCCTACTCAAGGAACCAAGGCCGTTCACCACCTCCTGCGGGTCACACCACTGCTCCTTCCCCTGTGTCACTCGCTGCCTCTGCTAGTCAAACCCCTGCGTCACTCGCCTCTGCTAGTCAACCCCCTGCCCAGGACCCCGGCACGAGCGCCTCCCGCCGGAAAACCACACCTTCGCCTCCGATCCTACAGTGTCCACCAACGTGTCCAGCGCAGCGTTCAGCTGTCTTTACAGCAGACGCTGGAGCGCAAGAGGAAATACAGTTCCACGCACCCACATGCCAAGCCCTCAAGTCCACATCTCCAAATTGCTTAGCCTGGGATGCTGCCCTATAGGCTGGTAGAGACGCGAGGCCTTTCGCAATCTCATGGCGTGGCTGCCCCTCGGTATTCGTCCCCACCGTCACTATTTTTCCATGTGCGTCCCAGCCCTACACCAGCAAGTGTCGGAGAACATCATCCGTGCCCTGACCAAACGCTGTTTCTGATAAGGTCCTCCTAACCACGGACAGTGGACAAGTGCTGCCGGGCAGGGACACTATATCTCACTGAGGCACATTGGTTAACTTGGGGAGGCTGGGACCGAGATGACCCTGGGGCCACTCATGTACTGCCACACCGAGGATGCGGGGCCTAACCTCGGTCACGGTCTCTCAGACGTACTATGCCTCCTCCTCCGACGACCCCTCCTCCTCCTCCACCGAATTACCATCCGTGGCACGGCGCCTTCAGTCGGTAGCTCTAGGCGCAGCAGCAGTGCCGTGGGTAAGTGCCAGCAGGCGGTGCTTCAAACTGCTGAGCTTAGGTGACAAAAGCACACCGCCCAAGAGCTGTTTACAGGCATCACGGCGCAGACCGATGTGTGGCTGGCACCACTGAACCTCAAGCCAGGCATGGTTGTGTGTGACAAACGGGCGTAACCTGTGGCGGCTCTGCAACTCGGCAGACTGACACATGTGCCCACGTGTTCAATCTATAGTTCAGCGGTTCCTCAAGACATTACCCCAATCTGTCTGATTTGCTCAGCAAGGTGCGCCGCATCTGTGTGCATTTCGCAAGTCGAGCACAGATGCTGCCACTCAGGGCAGTGCAGCTCCGCCTACAACTGCCCGCTCACCGACTGCTGTGCAACGTGCCCACGAGATGGAATTCCACATTAAACATGTTATCCAGAGTTTACCAGCAGCGCAGAGCGATTGTAGACTGCCAGATGTCATCTTCCACCAGAACTGGTAGTCAGGTCTCTCAGATTCCTCAATCTACAATGAGGAGTGACGTGGATGTCTGATATCTGCCAGGTGTTGAGGCAACTTTGAGGAGTCAACACAGATGGTCAGCGGCGATGCCGCCATATCAGCCTCACCATCCCGTTGCTTTGCCTGTTGAAAAACTCACTGCTCAGCATCAAGTCGGATGCTTTGCGCTTGTCACAAAGAGACTGTGAGGAAGATACGTCGATTGATAGCCAGAGCCACCCTCCGGTCTGTTTGTCGGCGTATCGGAGGAGGGGATGAGGATGAGGAGGAAGAGGAGGAGAATGTCGGCAAGACAGTAGAGGTACCAGTGCTAGTCCTTAACTCTTGAGCGTGTATGCTGAAGAGGAGGACTTGGAGGAGGAGGAGAAATGGAGAAGTCAGGCCAGTGAGAGAGGGAATTCTTGGTGTTGGGACTCTTGGCAACTCATGTTAGGCTGCCTATCCCGTGAACTCGCGTTAGAAGAATTTTCAAATACCAATTACTGGGTGTTCACTCTGGACCGCACGGTACAAGCAGAACCTTTCCACTCTCATCCCTGCGAGGAAAGGAGTATGAGA
>ONZH01016117.1:0-70888 GCA_900303285.1 Rhinella marina | reverse complement strand
CCCCAGTGTAACTCGGTCACTCTGTTGTTCACAGCCATGCAGGCACGCTAAATTTTTATGTGCTTCGCCTGCTCCGCAGTGTATCTCGGCACTCTGTAGTCACAGCCATACAGGGCCACGCTGAATTTTTATGTGCTTCGCCTGCTCCCGCAGTAACTCGTCACCTGTAGTTACAGCCTTATGGGCCTGTTGTTTTATGTGCGCCTGCTCCGCAGGTATCTCGGTCACTCTGTAGTCACAGCCATACAGGGCACGCTGAATTTTTTATGTTGCTCGCCTGCTCCCGCAGTTAACTTCACTGTAGTTACAGCCTATGGGCCGCGATAATTTTTATGTGCTTCGCCTGCTCCGCAGTGATCTCGGTCACTCTGTAGTCACAGCATACAGAGCCACGCTGAATTTTAATGTGCTTCGGCCTGCTCCCGCAGTGTAACTCGGTCACTCTGTAGTCACAGCCATACAGGGGCCACGATAAATATTTATGTGCTTCGCCTGCTCCCGCCAGTGTAAACTCGGTCACTCTGTTGGTCACATCCATACAGGGTAACGCTAAATTTTTATGTGCTTTGCCTGCTCCCGCAGTGTAACTCGGTCACTCTGTAGTCACAGCCACACAGGGCCATGCTAAATTTTAATGTGCTTCGCCTGCTCCCGCAGTGTAACTCGGTCACTCTGTAGTAACAGCCATACTGGGCCACGATAAATTTTTATGTGCTTCGCCTGCTCACGCAGTGTATCTTGGTCACTCTGTAGTCACAGCCATACAGAGCCACGCTGAATTTTAATGTGCTTCGCCTGCTCCCGCAGTGTAACTTGGTCACTCTGTAGTCACAGCCAAACAGGGCCACACTAAATTTTTATGTGCTTCGCCTGCTCCCGCAGTGTAACTCGGTCACTCTGTAGTCACAGCCATACAGGGCCACAATAAATTTGTATGTGCTTCGCCTGCTCCCGCAGTGTAACTCGGTCACTCTGTAGTCACAGCCATACAGGGCCACAATAAATTTGTATGTGCTTCGCCTGCTACCGCAGTGTAATTTGGACACTCTGAACGAGTCTGACCTTGGGGCCGCTCATGTACTGCCCACACCGAGGATTGTGGGGCCTACCTTGGTCACGATTTCTCAGACTTATTATGCCTCTTCCTCCAACCCCTCCTCCTCCTCCTCCTACTCTGTTACCTCCGTGAGCATGGCGCCTTCAGTCAGTAGCACTAGGCGCAGCAACAGTGCAGTGGGTAAGCACCAGCAGGCGGTGCTCAAACTGCTGAGCTTAAGTGACAAAAAGCACACTGCCCAAGAGCTGTTACAGGGCATCACGGCGCAGACCGATCTGTGGCTGGCACCGCTGAACCTCAAACCAGGCATGGTTGTGTGTGACAATGGGCATAACCTTTTGGTGGCTCTGCAACTTGGCAGACTGACACATGTGCCATGCCTGGCCTGTGTTTCGCCTGCTACCTCACTCTAACTCGGTCACTCTGTTGTCACCGCCATACAGGGTCACCCTAAATTTTATTTGTGCTTTGCCTGCTACCTCACTCTAACTCGTTCACTCTGTTGTCACCGCCATACAGGGTCACGCTAAATTTTATTTCTTCTTCGACTGCTACCTCAGTCTAACTCGGTCACTCTGTTGTCACCACCATGCTGCGTCATGGTAAATTTTTGGGTGGCTCACCTGCTACCTCATGTAACTTGGTCACTTGTTGGTGTCACCGCCATGCTGTGTCAGGCTTATGCCTGCGTCGTAGGGCGGGGGATAAGACAGCAGTGCCAGCATGGGCATGGGTGATGGACCTTCGTTGCACCTAGTTGGGTGCTTCCCTAACACGTGATGGGCATGTGCCTCGCCCTTCTTGGTTTGGGTGAGCACAATTGCCTTGAGGGTCACCACCAGGCTGTTGCCCGAGAATTTGGGGTAATGGTGGGATTAGGCAGCCTCAGAGGCATCCAAGCATGGTTCCCCTGCTGTTTCCTGTCCATTTCCATGGTGTTTCCATCATTTTCTGAGGTTTCCAGGTTTTCACCCAGCCTTCCCTAGGCAGAGCCTTGGTCCCCTGCAAAAAATGCTCCCATTGACTTCAATGGTGTTCGTTTTTTCGAAACGAGCACCCGAGCATCGGGAAAAATTTGACTCGAATAACGAGCACCCAAGCATTTTAGTGCTCGCTCATCTCTATTTATTATATATTATTTATTATTTGTTCAAAATTATTATTTATTACTAAAATTATTCTAGTTAAACCTGTGTTTTGAGTGTTTTTAAACCTTTAACTCCTTTCTGACATAGCGTGAAGAAGACAGGAATGTCTGTTTAGGCAAGAGTCTCCAAAATTTGTCAAAAGGCTATTCTCCTGGATTAATGAACACAGCGGTGTCTGCCGGCCAAAGTATTAATAAATTACGCACACTCCGGCTCACTGATTACAATTTACAGTAAAAGAAAAAGGCTTGGCTTGTTTGGACAAAAAGCCTGTGCATTCTACCTTGTAAACATAGGCAGTGGAAATTATATATGGGCTTTTCATGGGTGACCCGGCCAGTAGTAGTAGGGGACACTGTATATCAGCAGAGAGTGATTAGTAAATACAACAAACTATGGTAGAGTATAACAATCTCCGCTAATGTAACTTGTAACGGGAGGCAGAGGTAACAACAGTGTAACAATTTTCTTTTTTTTTATTTTCTTTTTTTTTATTTTTTTTTAATATATATACAGTACAGACCAAAAGTTTGGACACACCTTCTCATTCAAAGAGTTTTCTGTATTTTCATGACTATGAAAATTGTAGATTCACACTGAAGTCATCAAAACTATGAATTAACACATGTGGAATTATATACGTAACAAAAAAGTGTGAAACAACTGAAAATATGTCTTATATTGTAGGTTCTTCAAAGTAGCCACCTTTTGCTTTGATTACTGCTTTGCACACTCTTGGCATTCTTTTGAAGAGTTTCAAGAGGTAGTCACTTGAAATGGTTTTCACAAGTGCAAAATATATAAGTATATAATTCCACAAGTGTGAATCTACAATTTTGGTCTGTACTGTATATATATTAAAAAGAAAAAGAAAAAAAAATGATATATGATATATATATATATATATATATATATATATATATATATATATATTAGGGGGGGAGAGTAAAGGCTCCAAAACAAATTTAAGAATACTAAACAGAACTGATATAACAGTGTATAACAACAGCTACTCGCCTGCTAAGCGCTAATGTAGAAAACGGAGGCGGAGGTAGACAACAGTTTTTGGTTTTCAAAAGGGTTTTGGTTTGGAGACTTCGGGTTCACACAGCCCATGACTTGACACAAGACGTTTGGCATGTAACGTTATGCGCAGGCTGACTGCAACAGTGGGAAGACACTTGGACTATTTTGCCTGCAAGGCCTGATCTAATCACCTGCCTCAGCAAAAAGAGTAAGAAATTTGGAGGTAATTCAGCCTTTATTCATTTTTATAAAGGTGTTTTTTTGCACACTGCCAGGTGTCAGTTTGGTCCTTTTGGGTGTCGCACCCCCCCCCCAGCGGCGCTAAAAACCCTCTCTGACATGACACTTGAGGCTTGGCAGGAAAGAAGCCCTAGTGCAGAAGCCCTAGTTGTATTCTGCCTGCCCAGAAGACCAGGGGGTCTGAGAAGAGGATTTGCGAGCCAGACTGCAGGTTAGCCTGAACCTGCTCGTTGAGGCGGGTGGTCTGGGCCTGCTCACTCGGCTGTGGCTGTTGGGAGGCAGAGAGAAATTGCTGCATCATACTAATTAGGCTTAACTGGCTGCTGCTGGTTGTGGCAGGAGGTGGATGACTCTGCCAGACCTCCTTCTCAGACACGCTGGCAGCAGGCTGGGGATGGCTGAAAGCTGTGGCCAGGTTACTACATAGCTTCTCACGCAATTATGCTAATTTCTCTTCCCTTTCCTGGGGAGGAAAACAATCCCCCATGTTGGATTGATACCGCGGGTCCAGAAGCATCACCAGCCAGTATTCGTCGGTCTGCCTTATTTTTAGGATACGCCTGTCAGTGCCTAAGCATGTGAGCATACAGCTCGCCATCCTGCCCAGCGTGCCCGAGGAGCCAGTTCTTTCCATCTCAGCCTCTCTCTGAGGCACTTCAGTGTCCCTGAAAGTCCTATCATCGTCATCCTCCAGATCCTCCAGCTGTGTCTCCTTCTCCTCCTTCTGGTCATCATCATCATCATCCTCGTTAAATACTCCTCCTCCCCCTCCTCTACCTGAAGCTCCTCATCCTCATCCTCCTCCTGCACCGCAAGGGAACTTTGGTGTTCGGGCTCCCCTACAGTGACAGCATGGTGTGCAGACAGATGGCTAGAATGTCCTTCCCCCATTGCCCCCTCGAGTGTCTTTTCCAGCACAAATATTAGTGAAATTATGTTGTTCACACCGCAGCTGTCCCGGATGACCAATTTAGTGGCTTCTTCAAAGGGCTTTAGAACAGTGCAGGCATCTCGGACTAGCCTCCACTGACGGAAATCAAAGCCGCACCTGCTCCCTATGGTCAAGATTCTGGCTGCTGCTGGACAAACTCATCCACAGCTCTATGCTGCTCAAGGAGCCGCTGCAACATAAGAAGAGTGGAATTCCACCAGGTTGGCACTTCACCTATCAAGCGATATGGTGGAAGACCATTTTGCCACTGCAGTTCCAGCAGAGTATGGCTAGACACATAAGAATGGCTCAAATGAATGCAAAGCTTCTGCGACTTTGTCAGCACTTTGCGCAGGCCAGTGAATGTTTTTAGAAATCTCTGCAAAACTAGATTTAGGACATGTGCCATACAGGGAGCATGCATTAATTGACATAGGTTCAGCGCTGCCACTATATTTGTCCCGTTGTCACTCACTACCTTGCCCACTTCCAGCTGGCGTGGAGACAACCAGTGCACTATTTGCTGCTTCTTGTAATGCAGCAAGCGCTGGCCTGTGTGGCTGCTGCTGCCAAGACAAATTAAGTCTAAGACTGTATGGCAGCGTTTCACCTGGCACATATGATATGAAGGAGGGGGGTAACTCTCTGCTCTTATGCTCCTGCAGGCAGACTGGAAGCGGATAGTTGTTGCGTGGCCTGATGAAAACCTGGCTGGAAAGCGCGAGGAGGTGCCAACAGCAATTGGCCCGGTTGCTGGGGAGTTCCTGCCTCGCTGCCACTAAATACATTCAGCCAGTGGGCAGTAAAGGACATGTACTGCCCCTGGCCGTAAGCACTGCTCCAGGTGTCAACCATGATGTGCACGGTGCTGCAGAGAGACATCTGCAGGGAGCGTCCAATATTGTCTGCCACGTGGAAGTAAAGGGCGAGGATAGATTTGTTTGAGAAGTAATGCCGGCTAGGGAGCTGCCAGTGTGGCTGAGCACAAGCCATTAGCTCCCTAAAATCTGTGCAGTCAACCAGTTTGTACGGCAGAGACTGCACAGCCAGCAAATTTGTCAGGTGACAATTCAGTTTGCACACTGTTGGATTACTTGTGGCGTAAACCTGCTTCCTGGCCACACACTCGGCAATGGACGGCTGGTGAAAAAGAGGAGGTGGAGACATGCACGCAGTGGGCGATGAGGTGTATGTACTAGTTACGCCCCTGGATGCGGCTGAGTTACACCCCTGGATGGGGCCAGCCTGATGTGAGGGACCCCGGGAGAAGTAGCCAGCTCCTCAGTATTAATGCGCTGCTCTAAATTGGCGGCATGACGCCGCTTCAGATGGTTCCACAGAGCAGTGGTCCCTACATTTGTGGCTTTCCCACAGCTCAATTTCTGTTTACAGAAATTACACGTGGCCATGCTGCTGTCCCCCGGCAGAGTGGTAAAATACTTTCACACACCCGACGTGCGCCCTCCACAGGTGGCCAAGCTTGTAGCCCTTGCATACTTACACGCTGGTGCTGGCCCCACTATACTTGGGGTCTCGCTAGTTCCCAAGGAAGGCCTTGACCTGGGCCTAACTCGCCTCTGCCCTCTGTTGCTGCCACTACTACCACCCTCCTCCTCAGAGATCAAACCCTCCTCACCAGCCCGATCCGCCTCCCAGGTCCTCCAGTCTAAAACATCAGATTTATCATCAGACTCCTCCTCACCACTTTTTTCTGAATGCAAATTAGGCTGTTCTCCACCAACCTCCAATTCTGGGTAGTCCAAACTCTGACTGCCCTCTAAGAAATCCTCAGGGATTCTGTCCTCTATACTCTGTCCTCTATAACCTGTCCTCTATAATGCTGTCCTCTATAACCGCCGGATTGTGCGGTGGGGTTCGGTGGCCTTTTATTTTATAAATTGCAGAAGGGACACCACTAGGAGGGGGCACTGAAGCCCGAGAGGTGGCAGAAAATTACGGGCTTTGCTGGAAAGGAATGGTGGAGCAGGAGGAACGCTCTGAGTCTGACCCCTGACTACATATGGATACTGTATCAGCAGATGACAGCAGATCATCCGACTGTGACTGAGATGAGCATGCCACTCACCTACCTCATCCACTTTCTCCTCCACTACAATTTTGCTCCTTTCTGACTTAGCCTGATTGAACAGTGGCCAACTATTGCCACTTCATAGGCGTCAACTTCATTTAGGTGAGTCTCCTGCAAACAAAAGACGTCACATTTTTGTTTTTTGATTTCAGACCAGGTGATTGATCTTTTGAAAGGGGTGTTAAGCCCTTTTACATTAAATGATAGTATCTTAATTCCCATGATCTTCACAAGAAAATAATACCTGTATCATAAGCATGTAATCTCGCGGACATAAAACATAAGGAGTAATGTCACCGTTAGGTCTGGTCATAAGATCCCAAAATATTGCATGGATTTGCAGTCTCATGTAAGGAGTCTTCCTGAGGTTGTAATCCAGAGTTTGGAGGGAAAGAACCCCAGCATTTGTAGAAACTGAAATAAAAAACAGAAAAAACACAAACATACGAGACAACCAAGTCTCAACTTTAACATTAAAGTCACTCAGATGTGTCATCAATATCATTCTGAGGGGTGTGATATTGAGGGATATAGAGCATAGGTGAGCACCTAAAGACAAAAGTCACTACCAGTAGTAGCACTATGGTATATTAGCGCACCAAGCTACTTAAATATCTTCAAACTTTGCAGACTATTAGTAGCATCAAAAAGGAAAGCTTATCGTAGAGGAGTAGAATACAGGAAAGATGGAATTTAAAATAAAGATAGATCATAAAAGAGGAGATAACTTAGGATTTAGGTGAAGCTCCAACTTTTGTCCATTCCTGAGCAAGAAGAGCAGGTTTCTTTTTAGGCAGAGAGTTCTGTGGAGTTTCATTACTGTCATCCTGGTCTAGAAGGGCCCATTTCTTGATAGCAGCTTCAGCATCTTTAGGTGTTGTGAGAGTATGTAAGGTACCATTTCTTCTGACTATCAGTTTAACAGGAAAGCCCCATTTGTAATGAATGTTATGTTGGCGGAGGATTCTTGTATAGTTGGCAAATTCTCTGCGTCTTGACAGTGTGGCTGGGGAGAGGTCAGAGTATAAGGAGATTTGTTGGAATCGTTCCGCAATTTCCTTTTTCTGGCTAGCTGCTTTCAGTAAAGCCTCTTTCACTTGGTAGAAATGTATTCTTGCTAAAACATCACGAGGTATTTGAGATGACAGGAATTTGGGTTTAGGAACCCTATGTGCTCTGTCTATAGTAAGATCATTTTCTGAAGATTCAGGTAAAAGTGCCACTATAAGATCCTTCAGGAATTCTTGCAAGTGAGAGTCTGATACAGTTTCTGGTATGTTTCTAAAACGTATATTATTCCTTCTGGAACGATCTTCCAGATCTGCAAGTTTCAGTTTCATGCTATGTCATCCTCCATTGCATTATTGGTGTCTACTAAACTGTTATGGGCAACCACAATTTCTTCCATTTTTTCCTTCAAATGTGCAGTGCGCTCCCCAATCGCCACCAAATCAGCGTGGATTTCAGAAATGGATTCCTTTATATCCTGATGTATTGAGGTTTTGAGTTCTTGAAACATATTTTTCACTTCCTGAAGAGGAATTTGAGAGGCTGAACGAATCTCTTGGGTGAGCGCTTGCATGTTATGTGTAGAAAATGAGATATTACTCACTTTTGAGATGGATGGATCTTCCACAATCGATGGAGGATGTGGAGAGGAGATAACTTTAGTATGAGGTGACACTGTAGTAGGAGAGTGGCTGCTTGCGGAGGCCGGAGACGAGCTTGCCGTTTGGCGGGAATCGGCGCCATCTTGTGTGCTCGGCTGCGCAGGCTGGAAGAAAGCGGTGAGTTTAGGAGGACTACCTCCCTTCTTTTGTCCTCTCGTCATGGTGTAAAGGTCCTTGAGTGATCCAAAGAGCTTCCTGAACTTGTAGGTGCAGATTAACTGCGATCTGCAGCGATATTTGTGAGCCGCTGTGAAGCTTGGTGCGGAGCTCTTCACTTAGGCGTCTTCACCGCTCGGCATCCGGCCACGCCCCCCAGATTTTCAATGTGATCTTCACAGTTGCCATTTCCTTTTGACAGCAATGACTTCTTGACAGCTTCTTTTCATTTGAGAACTAAAGTGTTAAGCTGTTTTCTCACCATGTAAGGTTGACAAACACCTGTAGACTTTTCACATCTGAAGAACGAACAGAGGTTGATCTTGGCTCATGTCTCAAAGATAAAAGTTTGAAAGAATTATCAGTCATCATAGATTCATGTGTCCATTCACATTTTACAGTCTATAATGTTAGACAGCCACTAAATGTCAAAAGGAAAGAGCTCTATAGAAGGTTTAAACCCCTTAAGTACTGCTCATATACTGTATTTCTGCTATGTACTGTACACTTCAGATAATGTCTGCAGATTGTTGTTTCATGTTTCCAGTAATAGAAATCTCTAAGCCTTGACATACAGTTTTCTTGAAAGGATAAATGGCTGTACCTTTCTTCTCAATCTGGCAGTCCAGTTTCTCAGATCTAATCTCTCACTAAACCATTCTAAGCCATTCTTCTCGTTCTCTTATTTCTAATCTTTAGACCCTCTTACTTCCCCATACCACCTCATCAAAGTCATGCCTAGGAGAAACATCATCTGCAGAAAGATGGTTTGCATAAAGCAGACGACACAGCACATACAGTGGATGCCACTTTGTTGGTGGCACACTGTGGCTCTGGCAACAAATGTTGAGCAAAGAGTGACCTATGGCCAGGTGCTATCCACTTTAAACAGTAATACATGGTCATCAGAGGCAAGGTCCTTATTATCATATTATTGATTTTGTATGTCAATTTGAATATTCAGTGTAGTACAATTATGCAAAAACATGTGCATATACATTATATTGTACATATAATGTATTCATTATAAAAAACTAGTGAGAACTTTTTCAAATATTAATTCCCATACATTGTCCACATGTTATCCTTGTGGAACTATGCTAGCAAACATCCACTTACTGGAAACATACAGATTTCTCCAGCTACACAAAACTAATTGCTGCAGTGCAACATATTCCAGAAAGGCAGAGAACATAATTGTGCGATGATTGCTAATTTGTCATACACTGTTGTCTGGTTACGATCCAGCATATGGCCATGGCATCTAATGCAGCGTAATAACCTTAGGGATTCTCTTATGCGTTCTTTTTTTTTTGTTTTGTTTGTTTCTTCTTTTTCTGTTTGTCATTTCTATTAACAACATCATTTCACTGACATATTACACACTTAAGGCAAGTTTCTACCATACATCCAGATGTTACTTTTCTTTTGACTGTTCCACTATGTCTGTCATGGCTGGATTTACAGCTTATAGGAAGGCAATACGTAACACAGAAGGCAGTATTTATAGACCCACGCTTATATTGAAGCAAACTAAAAACTGTTGTCTAAGGCAGTGTTTTAGGAACATCATAAGAAAAGTAAAGTGAAGTTTCTCCTTCACTCTTATAGAGCTTGCTCTGACTTTGGGCTTGCTTTGTAAGTGGGCTGTGTATAAGTGGAGTTGAAAAACCGGAGTTTAAGACAAGGAGGAAAAAGTAAGGTGGGAGAGATTTTCCTTGTGTGTTAACTTGATTTGTAGTCCTCCAGCTACAGCAAACCCTAATCATATATTTACTGTTTTTCTGTACTGTACTGTATATCCCCATCTAGCAGGTGCTCCATGGACAATGCTACTAAGTGTGTGTCCTGTGCAATGTATGCATGCCTTGAAGAACCATTCATGGGTGAATACATTTGCACTAGATGCAATCACGTTGCATATTTGGAAGCCCAGATCTTGGATCTAAATAAGCAGCTTGGCATACTTAGGGGCATTGAACACCTGGAGAGAGGCTTAGACCTCACAGTGCAGGCACTGGCTGGGGTCAGTGAAGAGGAGGAGGGAGGAGATGGGCAAGAGCAGGACTATAAGGTCAGCAGTTGGGTTAATGTAGTAAGGAGGGGTAGAGGGAAAAGTGCCAGGGAGGCTAGTCCTGAGCTGGAACACCCTAGTAAATATGCCTGTTTGGCTGATATTAGGGATGAAAGCCCCGGACCAGCGACACTGCAGCAGGCTGTTTCTCCTAGAAACCAGGAGGATGACCGCTGCAGGAAGGATGGGAAAAGGAGAGCAGCAAAGGCCAGACAGATGCTGGTGGTAGGGGACTCTATAATTAGGCGGACAGACAGGGTTATCTGTCGCCGAGACCGTGAATGCCGAACTGTGTGTTGTCTCCCGGGTGCTCGGGTTCGGCATATCGCGGATCGGATTGACAGATTGCTGGGTGGGGCTGGGGAAGACCCAGCGGTCATGGTACACGTTGGCACCAATGAATAAAAGTCAGGGGGAGATGGAAGGTCCTTAAAAATGATTTTAGGGAACTAGGTGAGAAGCTAAAGTCCAGGACCTCCAAGGTAGTGTTTTCAGAAATACTACCAGTGCCACGAGCGTCACTAGAGAGACAACGGGAGATTAGGGAGTTAAATAAGTGGCTCAGAGGCTGGTGCAGGAAGGAAGGGTTTGGGTTCATGGAGAACTGGGCCGACTTCTCTGTCGGCTACAGACTCTACAGTAGGGATGGGCTGCAGCTTAATGGGGAGGGTGCAACTGCCCTGGGGGAAAAAATGGTTAGATGGCTGGAGGAGCTTTTAAACTAGGATCTGGGGGGAGGGTGGGGGGTAATACTAATAAGGGGGTAGATAGTGTAGATAGAGAGTGGGTCATAGTCGGGGAGAGTGGGGGGTTAGTGGGGGTTGGGATTAGTGAGGAATGTAGGGAGAATATTGGGCAAAACATCAACCAAAGTAACCCAAAAACCCTGGATATTCACTTCACAGGTAATAGTAATTTTAAACGGGGGGTAAAAAATATACATAGACCTCTTAAGTGTATGTACACTAATGCCAGAAGCCTGACTAATAAAATTGGTGAACTGGAATTAGTGATGTGTGAGGAGGACTATGACATAGTGGGAATAACTGAGACATGGCTGGATGATACCTATGACTGGGCAGTTAACGTACAGGGTTACAGTCTTTTTAGAAAGGATCGCCAAAACCGGAGAGGGGGAGGGGTCTGCCTTTATGTAAAGTCCTGTCTAAAGCCCACACTGCGGGAAGATATAAGTGAGGGACATGAAGATGTGGAGTCACTGTAGGTAGAAATAAATGGAGCCAAAAACAATAATAAAATACTAATAGGAGTTTATTATAAACCCCCTACTATATCAGAGCCCATAGAAAATCTACTTCTAAACGAAATAGACGAGGTGGCAAATCATAATGAGGTCTTTATTATGGGGGATTTCAACTACCCAGATATAGACTGGGAAACTGAAACCTGTACATCTCATAAAGGAAACAGGTTCTTGGAAATAACCAAAGACAATTACCTTTCCCAACTGGTTCAGGACCCGACTAGAGGGACGGCCATACTGGACTTAGTATTAACCAATAGACCTGACAGAACAACAGATGTGCAGGTCGGGGGACTCTTGGGAAATAGTGACCATAACATAATAACCTTCCAATTGTCATTCAAAAGAGCGTTTCTTCAGGGAGGAACAAAAATACCTAACTTCAAAAAAGCTAAATTTAGCCAACTAAGAGAGGCCATAGGCCTAACTAAATGGGACAAAGTCTTCAAAATAAAAATACAGCCACAAAATGGGATATTTTTAAAAACATCCTAATATCTAATTGTGAGAGGTACATACCATATAGGAATAAAATAATAAGAAACAAGAAAAAACCAATGTGGATAAATAGAACTGTAAAGAAAGCAATAAATGACAAACAGAAAGCATTTAAATCACTAAAACAGGAGGGGAGAGAGAAAGCATTGAAAAACTATAAGGAAAAAAATAGAATATGTAAAAGACAAATAAAAACAGCCAAACTAGAGACCGAGAGATTAATCGCCAAAGAAAGTAAAACTAACCCTAAAATGTTCTTTAATTATATAAATGGTAAAAAGTATAAACCTGAAGGTGTCGGCCCCTTACAGAGTAATGAGGGGGGAGTTGCAGAGAGCGATGAGGAGAAAGCAAAGCTACTAAATATCTTTTTCTCCACTGTATTCACTGAGGAAAATAAACTGTCAGATGAAATGCAGAATATAAAAGTAAATTCCCCATTAAAAGTGCCCTGTCTGACCCAGGAAGAAGTAGAGCTGCGTCTTAAAAAGATTAAAATAGACAAATCGCCAGGACCGGATGGCATACACCCCCGTATCCTAAGAGAATTAAGTAATGTCATCGCCAGACCCTTATTTCTGATATTTAAGGACTCTATACTGACAGGGAGTGTTCCACAGGATTGGCGCATAGCAAATGTGGTTCCAATATTCAAAAAGGGTCCAAAAACAGAGCCCGGGAACTATAGGCCGGTAAGTTTAACATCTGTCGTGGGTAAACTGTTTGAGGGTTTTCTAAGAGATGGTATCTTGGAGTACCTCAATGAAAATAAGCAAATTACTCCATATCAGCATGGCTTCATGAGGGATCGGTCATGTCAAACCAATTTAATCAGTTTCTATGAGGAGGTAAGTTCTAGACTAGACCGCAGCGAATCAATGGATGTCGTATATCTGGACTTCTCCAAAGCATTTGACACTGTACCACATAAAAGGTTAGTATATAAGATGAGAATGCTTGGCCTGGGAGAAAATGTCTGTATGTGGGTAAGTAACTGGCTCAGTGATAGAAAACAGAGGGTGGTTATTAACGGTACATACTCAGATTGGGTCACTGTCACTAGTGGGGTACCACAGGGGTCAGTATTGGGCCCTATTCTCTTCAATATATTTATTAATGATCTTGTAGAAGGCTTGCACAGTAAAATATCAATTTTTGCAGATGACACTAAACTGTGTAAAGTAATTAACACAGAAGAGGACAGTACACTGCTACAGATGGATCTGGATAGACTGGAGGCTTGGGCAGAGAAGTGGCAGATGAGGTTTAACACTGACAAATGTAAAGTTATGCATATGGGAAGGAATAATGCAAGTCACCAGTACATACTAAATGGTAAAATATTGGGTAACTCTGACATAGAAAAGGACCTAGGAATTTTAGTGAACAGAAATCTAAGCTGCAGAAACCAGTGTCAGACAGCTGCTGCCAAGGCCAATAAGATAATGGGCTGCATCAAAAGAGGCATAGATGCCCGTGATGAGAACATAGTCCTGCCACTTTACAAATCACTAGTCAGACCACACATGGAGTACTGTGTACAGTTCTGGGCTCCTGTGAACAAGGCAGACATAGCAGAGCTGGAGAGGGTTCAGAGGAGGGCAACTAAAGTAATAACTGGAATGGGTGGACTACAGTACCCAGAAAGATTATCAAAATTAGGCTTATTCACTTTAGAAAAAAGACGACTGAGGGGAGATCTAATAACTATGTATAAATATATCAGAGGTCAGTACAGAGATCTCTCCCACGATCTATTTATCCCCAGGACTGTGACTGTGACGAGGGGACATCCTCTGCGTCTGGAGGAAAGAAGGTTTGTACACAAACATAGAAGAGGATTCTTTACGGTAAGAGCAGTGAGACTATGGAACTCTCTGCCTGAGGAGGTGGTGATGGTAAGTTCACTAAAAGAGTTCAAGAGGGGCCTGGATGTATTTTTGGAGGGTAATAATATTACAGGTTATAGTTACTAGAGAGGGGTTGTTGATCCAGGGAGTAATTCTGATTTCCTGATTGGAGTCGGGAAGGAATTTTTTTCCCTAAAGTGGGGAAAACTGGCTTCTACCTCACAGGGTTTTTTTTTGCCTTCCTCTGGATCAACTTGTAGGAAAACAGGCCGAACTGGATGGACAGATGTCTTTTTTTCGGCCTTATAAACTATGTTACTATGTTACTTGGGAGCCACTTTCAAAATCTAGGAATCTGAATTGATAACAAATGGCATTGTGGGGTCCCACGTACAGATGGTCACATGTGGCAGAAAAGCTAATGTCAGCACAATTTTTCAGTAGCAAACGGTAACTTGACAGTTAACTCATTAATAGAGATGAGCGAACATGCTTGTCCGAGCTTGGTGCTCGTTCGAGCATTAGGGTATTCACATATGCTCGCTACTCGGACGAGCATATCGCGATCCTCGAGGAAATGGCAACTTCCTCTTCCTGCATGTTAGCCGCCTTTTTTCAGCCAATCAACATGCAGTAGAGTCTTTGGAACCTCCTAGCATCACGTGGGACCCCTACAATTCGATAGCAGGGATTGGCTGGCCAGATCAGATGACCTGGGAATATAAGAATCTGGTCCCGCGCTGCTCGCGTCATATGCCGTCTGCATGAGATTAGGGATAGAGCTGCTGTCTGTCAGGGAGAGTGTTAGGGCCTGAATTTAGATGTTGGTTAGGCAGGAATAACCCACAAAGAACCCAACAGCCCTTCTAAAGGCTACAAGCACTTTTCTTTTTTCGGTCTCCTCCTGGCTGCTGGCTGGGACTTGTAGTGCAGCGACGCAATCTTGGCTGCACACTGTTAGGGCGTGAAATTAGAATCTGGTTAGGCAGGAATCATCCACAAAGTACCCAACGCTCCTTCTAAGGGCTACAATGACATTTTTTTGTCCTCCTCTCGGCTGCTGGCTGGGACTTGTAGTGCAGCTACCGCCATCTTGGCTGCACACTGTGCACTGGTGGCAGAAAGGGAACAGCACATGGTCCACACAGACCCCAATGAAATTGCCCAAAGTCCTCTAAAGTCCTCATTTTTGCTGCTGCTGTACCTTGACTTGTTGCTGCTGCTGTACCTTGGCTTGCTGGGATCTGTAGTGCAGTCTAGGGAATATGTTTTGTCACTCAGTTATATAAACTACAGTCCAGTGAACAATTGTGAGGTGTGCTGTACAGCAGCGTCAGACTATAAAATACGTTTTTTTCACCCAATTATATAAACTACAGTCCAGTGAACAATTGTGAGGTGAGTGATACACTAGCCGCAGTCTAGACAATAATTTTTTTCACTCAATTATATAAACTACTGTCCAGTGAACAATTGTGAGGTGTGCGATACACTAGCCGCAGTCTAAAGAATAATTTTTTTCACTCAATTATATAAACTACAGTCCAGTGAACAATTGTGAGGTGTGCGATACATTAGCCGCAGTCTAGAGAATAATTTTTTCACTCAATTATATAAACTACAGTCCAGTGAACAATTGTGAGGTGTGTGATACACTAGCCGCAGTCTAGAGAATCATTTTTTTCTCTCAGTTATATAAACTACAGTCCAGTGAACAATTGTGAGGTGTGCGATACACTTGCCACAGTCCAGAGAATAATTTTTTTTTACTCAATTATATAAACTACAGTCCAGTGAACAATTGTGAGATGTGCGATACACTAGCTGCAGTCTAGAGAATAATTTTTTTCACTCAATTATATAAACTACAGTCCAGTGAACAATTGTGAGGTGTGTGATACACTAGCCGCAGTCTAGAGAATAATTTTTTTCACTCAATTATATAAACTACAGTCCAGTGAACAATTGTGAGGTGTGTGATACACTAGCCGGAGTCTAGAGAATATGTTTTTATTCTCAGTTATATCAACTACAGTCCAGTGCAAAATTGAGTGGTTTGCGGTGCAATAGCTGGAGTCTAAAGACTACATTTTTTTGCCTCAGATAGTAATTCTACTGTCTACTGAATACGGTTTTGGCCTCAGATATAAACTCGACAGTTTGGTGAATATACAAAATGTTGAACCCAAAGGCTAAGGGTCGAGGGCGTGGGCGTTTAAGTAGTGTAGGGGGCAGAGGCCGTGGTCCTGGGCAGGGTGACACTGTACATGCTGATGAGGGAGCAGTGGAACGCCGCAGAGTTTCGCTCCCTACTGTAGCTTCATCTCGCAACTTACTGGGTCACGTGGTACACCACTATTGAAACCACAACAGTGCGAACAGGTGATGACGTGAATAGCGGACAATGCGTCCAGTAATTTATCCACCACCCAGTCTTCCACGCAGTCCACCCATGCTAGCCAAGGGAGTAGACCTCTGTCTCCTCCAGCTCAACCTCCTTCCCCCCAGCCTGCCTCCCCCATGGAATGTATGGATTCAGATCAGGCATACTCACAGGAACTCTTTTAAGGACCCTACCCAGAGACACAAACCACTTCTCAACAGCAACCTGAGCAGTTGCTCTGTCCCGATGCCCAAAATTTAGAACTTATACAGTTTGTGGGTGATGAGAGCGTGGACTTCGTGCAAGTAGTGCGTGAAGAGGTGTCGGATGATGATGATGAGACACGGTTGTCAGACAGTGACGTTGTTGTCAGGGCAGTAAGTCGGAGGGGGGAGCAGAGTGAGGAATCGGAGGAAGAGCTGGTGGATGATGAGGTGACTGACCCGAGCTGGGTTGGTAATCCAACTCAAGACAGTGCTTCTGAGGGGAAGGAAAGTGCAGCACTAGAACAGGTTGGAAGAGGCAGTGGAGTGGCCAGAGGGAGAAGCAGGGCTAGAGCAGGTAGATCAGCAACTGTTTCACGGAGTCAAGCTCCCGTGCCGAGGCCTAGATGTTCGCAAGTCTGGAGGTTTTTTAAAGAAACTGAGGATGACCGACGGACTGTGGTGTGCAACCTGTGCCACACCAGGATCAGCAGGGGAGCCACCACTACCAGCCTAACCACTACCAGCATGCGCAGGCATATGAGTGCTAAACACCCGACTCAGTGGAACCAAGGCCGTTCACCGCCTGCGGGTCACACCACTGCCCCTTCCCCTGTATCACATGCTGGCTCGGCGAGTCAACCCCCTGCCCAGGACCCCAGCACGAGCGCCTCCCACCCTGCAACCACTATTCACCTGCACGATCCTCCACAACCTCCACCAATGTGTCCCAGCACAGCGTTCAGCTGTCTTTGCAGCAGACATTTGAGCGCAAGCGCAAATACAATTCCAGGCCACCCACATGCACAAGCCCTAAACGTCCACATCTCCAAATTGTTGAGCCTGGAGATGCTGCCCTATAGACTGGTAGAGACTGAGGCTTTCCGCAACCTGATGGCGGTGGCTGTCCCTCGGTACTTGGTCCCCAGCCGCCACTATTTTTCCCGATGTGCCGTTCCAGCCCTACACCAGCACGTGTCAGAGAACATCATCCGTGCCCTGACCAACGCGGTTAGTGATAAGGTCCACCTAACCACGGACACGTGGACAAGTGCTGCCGGGCAGGGACACTATATCTCACTGACGGCACATTGGGTTAACTTGGTGGAGGCTGGGACCGAGTCTGACCCTGGGGCCGCTCATGTACTGCCCACACCGAGGATTGCGGGGCCTACCTCGGTCACGGTTTCTCAGATGTACTATGCCTCTTCCTCCAACCCCTCCTCCTCCTCCGAATTACCATCCGTGGGCACGGCGCCTTCAGTCGGTAGCTCTAGGTGCAGCAGCAGTGCCGTGGGTAAGCGCCAGCAGGCGGTGCTCAAACTGCTGAGCTTAGGTGACAAAATGCACAACGCCCAAGGCATCACGGCGCAGACCGATCTGTGGCTGGCACCGCTGAACCTCAAGCCAGGCATAGTTGTGTGTGACAATGGGCGTAACCTGGTGGCGACTCTGCAACTCGGCAGACTGACACATGTGCCATGCCTGGCCCACGTGTTCATTCTCGTAGTTCAGCGTTTCCTCAAGACATACCCCAATTTGTCAGATTTGCTCACCAAGGTGCGCCGCATCTGTGCGCATTTCTGCAAGTCAACCACAGATGCTGCCACTCTCATGGCAGTGCAGCGACGCCTACAACTGCCAGCTCACCGACTGTTGTGCGACTTGCCCACGAGATGGAATTAGACATTAAACATGTTATCCAGAGTTTACCAGCAGAGCAGAGCGATTGTAGACTGCCAGATGTCAACTTCCACCAGAACTGGTAGTCAGGTCAGTCAGCTTCCTCAAGTCTACAATGAGGAGTGGACGTGGATGTCTGATATCTGTCAGGTGTTGAGCAACTTTGAGGAGTCAACACAGATGGTCAGCGGCGATGCCGCCATTATCAGCCTCACCATCCCGCTGCTTTGCCTGTTGAAAAACTCACTGCTCAGCATGAAGTCAGAAGCTTTGCGCTTGTCACAGGAGATGGGGGAAGAAGATACGTCGCTTGATAGCCAGAGCACCCTCCGGTCTGTTTCTCAGCGCGTATTGGAGGAGGGGGATGAGGATGAGGAGGAAGAGGAGGAGAATGTTGGCGAGACAGAAGAGGGTACCAATGCTCAGTCCTTCTTAACTCTTGAGCGTGTATGGGCTGAAGAGGAGGACTTGGAGGAGGAGGAAATGGAGAGTCAGGCCAGTGAGGAGAGGGAATTCTTGCGTGTTGGGACTCTGGCGCACATGGCAGACTTCATGTTAGGCTGCCTATCCTGTGACCCTCGCGTTAGAAGCATTTTTTCAAACACCGATTACTGGGTGTTCACTCTCCTGGACCCACGGTACAAGCTGAACCTTTCCACTCTCATCCCTGTAGAGGAAAGGAGTATGAGAGTGAATCAATATCAACAGGCCCTGGTGCACAAGCTGAAACAATCCTTCCCATCTGACGCCGCTAGCGGCAGAGGGCATGGTTCTGTGGGCCAAGTAGCGGGGGAGAGGAGGCGAGCAGGCAGCTTGTCCAGCACTGGCAGGGGAACGCTCTCCAAGGCCTTTGCCAGTTTTATGTCACCCCAGCAAGACACTGTCACCTGTCCCCAGTCTAGGCAGAGTAGGGGGGAGCTGTACAGAAAGATGGTGAGGGAGTACCTAGCTGACCATACCAACGTCCTGCGTGATCACTCTGCTCCATACAACTACTGGGTTTCAAAGCTGGACACGTGGCCTGAACTGGCGCTGTACGCCTTGGAGGTGCTGGCCTGCCCTGCGCTAGCGTGTTGTCAGAGCGGGTATTCAGTGCAGCTGGTGGCTTCATCACCGATAAGCGTACACGCCTGTCAACTGACAGCGCTGACAGGCTGACGCTTATTAAAATGAACAAAGCCTGGATTTCACCGGAATTCAAATCTCCTCCGGCGGAAAGTAGCTGAAGAATAAGATTCCTTATGTATCTCGATTCCTCTCCTCTACTCCTCCTCCTCCTCCTTCTCTTCATTGCCAAACGCTGACCCAAAAGGGAATTTTTTAGAGGGCCAACTGGCACTCTTTTAAGACAATGTTTCCGGAGGGCCACCTACAGGCCCTCTCTCCAAACTATTTTTCCGGAGCATCAACTACAGACACTCTAAAACCATTTTTCAGGAGCGTCAACTACAGACACGCTAAAACAATTTTTCAGGAGCGTCAACTACAGACACTCTAAAACAATTTTTCAGCATCGTCAACCACAGACACAAAAAAAAAAATTTCAGAGGGTCGACTTCACACACTCCAAAAAAAATTTTTTGGGAGGCTCACCTACAGCCATTTGACTGCAATCTCAATCCCATCTTGGCTGCACGCTGTTAGGGCCTCAATTTAGATGTTGGTTAGGCAGGAATCATCCCCAAAGAACCCAACAACCCTTCTAAGGGCTACAAGCACGTTTTTTTGGGGGGGGTCTGCTGCTGGCTGGGACTTGTAGTGCAGCTACCGCCATCTTGGCTGCACGCTGTGCACTGGTGGTAGAAGGGACAGCACGTGGTCCACACAGACCCAAAAGAAATTGCCCAAAGCCCTCTCAGTACTCATTTTTGCTGCTGCTGCTGCACCTTGGCTTGCTGGGATCTGTAGTGCAGTCTAGTGAATAAGTTTTTTTTCTCTCAGTGATATACACTACAGTCCAGTGAACAATTATGTAGTGTACTGTACATTAGCGTCAGTCTAGAGAATACGTTTATTTTCTCAGTTATATATTATACAGTGCAGCGACAAATTGAGTGCTTTGCGGTACTAAAGCCGCCGTCTAAACACTACATTTTTTCTCTCAGTTATATATTATACAGTGCAGTGACAAATTGAGTGGTTTGCGTTACAAAACCGCCGTCTAAACACTACGTTTATTCTCTCAGTTTTCAAATTATACAGTGCAGCGACAAATTGAGTGCTTTGCGGGAATAAAACTGCCGTCTAAACACTACGTCTTTTCTCTCAGTTTTCAAATTATACAGTGCAGCGACAAATTGAGTGGTTTGAGGGACAAAAAACGCCGTCTAAACACTACGTTTATTCTCTCAGTTTTCAAATTATACAGTGCAGCGACAAATTCAGTGATTTGCGGGCCTAAAGCCTACATCTAAACACTACGTCTTTTCTCTCAGTTTTCAAATTATACAGTGCAGCGACAAATTGAGTGGTTTGAGGGACAAAAACGCTATCTAAGCACTACGTTTATTCTCTCAGTTTTCAAATTACACAGTGCAGCGACAAATTCAGTGATTTGCGGGCCTAAAGCCTACATCTAAACACTGCATCTTTTCTCTCAGTTTTAAATTATACAGTGCAGCGACAAATTGAGTGGTTTGCGGGACAAAAACCGCCGTCTAAACACTACGTTTATTCTCTCTTTTTTGAAATTATACAGTGCAACGACAAATTGAGTGGTTTGCGGTACAAAAGCCGCCGTCTAAAGACTATGTTTTTTTCTCTCAGTTATATATCATACATTGAAGTGAACATACAAAATGTTGAACCCAAGGGCTAAGGGTCAAGGACGAGGGCATTGGCGCGGGTGTGGGCGTTCAAGTAGTGCAGGGGGCAGAGGCCATGGTCCTGGGCAGAGTGACACAGTACATGTTGTTGAGGGAGCAGTGGAACGCCGCAGAGTTTCTCTCCCTAGCGTCATCTCGCAACTTACTGGTTCACGTGATACACCACTATTGAAACCACAACAGTGCGAACAGGTGATGACGTGAATAGCGGACAATGTGTCCAGTAATTTATTCACCACCCAGTCTTCCACGCAGTCCACCCACGCTAGCCAAGGGAGTAGACCTCTGGCTCCTCCAGCTCAACCTCCTTCCCCCCAGCCTGCCCCCCCCGCCGGAAAGTATGAATTCAGATCCGGCATACTCACAGGAACTCTTTTCAGGACCCTACCCAGAGACACAAACCACTGCTCAACAGCAACCTGAGCAGTTGCTCTGTCCCGATGCCCAAAATTTAGAACTTTCGCAGTCTGTGGGTGATGAGAGTGTGGAATTAGTGCAAGTAGTGCGTGAAGAGGTGTCGATGATGATGATGATGATGATGATGATGATGAGACACGGTTGTCAGACAGTGACGTTGTTGTCAGGGCAGTAAGTCGGAGGGGGGAGCAGAGTGAGGAATCGGAGGAAGAGCAGGTGGATGATGAGGTGACTGACCCGAGCTGGGTTGGTAATCCAACTCAAGACAGTGCTTCTAAAGTGGAGGCAAGTGCAGCACCAGAACAGGTTGGAAGAGGCAGTGGGGTGGCCAGAGGGAGAAGCAGGGCTAGAGCAGGTAGATCAGCAACTGTTTCACAGAGTCAAGTTCCCGTGCCGAGGCCTAGATGTTCGCAAGTCTGGAGGTTTTTTAAAGAAACTGAGGATGACCGGCGGACTGTGGTGTGCAACCTGTGTCACAGCAAGATCAGCAGGGGAGCCACCACTACCAGCCTAACTACTACCAGCATGCGCAGGCATATGTGTGCTAAACACCCGACTCAGTGGAACCAAGGCCGTTCACCTCCTCCGGGTCACACCACTGCCCCTTCCCCTGTGTCACATGCTGGCTCGTCGAGTCCACCCCCCGCCCAGGACCCCGGCACGAGCGCCTCCCGCCCTACAACCACCCATTCACCTGCACGATCCTCCACAACCTCCACCAATGTGTCCCAGCACAGCGTTCAGCTGTCTTTGCAGCAGACATTTGAGCGCAAGCGCAAATACAATTCCAGCCACCCACATGCCCAAGCCCTAAATGTTCACATCTCCAAATTGTTCAGCCTGGAGATGCTGCCCTATAGACTGGTAGAAACTGAGGCTTTCCGCAACCTGATGGCGGTGGCTGTCCCTCGGTACTTGGTCCCCAGCCGCCACTATTTTTCACGATGTGCCGTCCCAGCCCTACACCAGCACGTGTCAGAGAACATCATCCGTGCCCTGACCAACGTGGTTAGTGATGAGGTCAACCTAACCACGGACACGTGGACAAGTGCTGGCGGGCAGGGACACTATATCTCCCTGACAGCACATTGGGTTAACTTGGTAGAGGCTGGGATCGAGTCTGACCCTGGGGCCACTCATGTAATGCCCACACCAAGGATTGTGGGGCCTACCTCGGTCACGGTTTCTCAGACTTATTATGCCTCTTCCTCCAACCCCTCCTTTTCCTCCTCCTCCTCCTCTTCGCACAGAAACGCTGAGCCAACAGGCAATGTTTCTGAGGGCCAACTGGCGCTCTATACAAACAATGTTTACAGGCCCTCTCTCCAATAAATTTCTTTAGTAGCGTCAAATACAGACACTCAAAAAACAATTTTACATGAGGGAGTGTCTCCCCGTCTGCCATCATGTTCGGTCAGGCTGACCGTAGGTACACCACCTCTGTCGTCCGCAGAAGCGGCCACTATGAGGAAGGCCACGGCAAGAACATCCCCTTTTCTATTGAGAACAAGTGGAGACTTGTAGGAGAATGACACTTTTCTTTGGCAGTGGATTCACCTTCCCTTTATCATTGCCAGACAACAGTTGGTGAAAAAGTAATTGGCAATGATGAAGAAAATGTAACGGTGCAGTGGACCGTCTGTGAAGCAAATCTATATATTGCCACCATGCCAGCCATGGGTTGTACATAAACTAATAACATGAAAAACAAAAAAGAATATTTTACAGGAGGGTCAACTACAGACACTCCAAAACAATTTTTTAGGAGGGTCAACTTCGGACACTCCAAAACAAATTTTTGGGAGGCTCACCTACAGAAATTTGACTGCAATCTCAGTCTGACCAAAGCATTGGTGGTGTCACTGCCATGCTGTGTCAGGCTAAATTTTTGGGTGCTTCACCTGCCACCTGAGTCTAACTTGGTCACTATGGGTTCACCGCCATGCTGTGTCAGGCTACATTTTTGGGTGGTTCACCTGCTACCTCAATCTAACTTGGTCACTTGTTGGTGTCACTACTCTGTCACCATGCTGTGTCAGGCTTATGCCTGCATCATGGGGCGGGGGATAGCACAGCAGTGCCAGCATGAGCAGTGGTGTCACCTGCAGGCGGTGATGGACCTTCGTTGCACTTAGTTGGGTGCTTTCCTAACATGTGCCAGCACATGTGCCTTGCCCATCTTGGTCTGGGTCAGCACAATTGCCTTGAGGGTCACCACCAGGCTGTTGCCCAGAATTTGGCATAATGGTACGATTAGGCAGCCTCAGAGGCATCCATGCATGCTGCCCCTGCTGTTTCCTGTCCATTTCCGTGGTGTTTCCATCATTTTCTGAGGTTTCCAGGTTTTCACGCAACCTTCCCTGCCCCGGTCCCCTGCAAAAAATGCTCGAGTCTCCCATCAACTTCAATGGGGTTTGTTATTCGAAACGAGCACCCGAGCATCGGGAAAAATTCGATTCGAATAACAAGCACCTGAGCATTTTAGTGCTCGCTCATCTCTACTCATTAATCTAAAATTCACAATTAAAGGAGTAATAAATTTGTATTTAATTGCAAATAAATAATTACTGCAAAATACATTCAATGAAAATATTTTTTAAGTACGGTACTTTACATTATCTCTCTATCAGCACCTCCTGCTGTTTATCCTCCTGGTTCACCTTCTCCTTTATTTGGCAGAGAACTAACATGCTTGGCAGTTTTGACACCTATTGTCCTTTAATCCTTACTTCTAAATTCATAGGAATACAGTATATAGCTATATCTCTCTCTAGACAGCGGGCAAGTAAAATATGGGAGTACTACATACAATAGGTATCTTTGAAGCTATATATGAGGGACTATTTTCTATGAAGGGGAGAGATGCACTAAATCAAATGACCTCCGCAGTTGCACATATTCCAGCAACATGCTCCCTGGGGGACATGTCCTTTCCGAAACTGATGGGATGGGAGTGTCAAGATTGCAGCAGGAGCCAGAACCAAGCTGTGGGGAGCAGGAAAGTATACCTCTCTCCACAAGTCTATTGAGGTATGGGTCAGAATCCAGAAAGAATGCCGAAGCTGGACAACCCCTTTAATACAACAAAATTAATTGAAAATGTCAAGTTGACATTGGGTAATATTTGAAAAAATTTGTACATTCTGCACTCATCTCGTCAGATGGGTGTGTGCATCAGACAAGGATTTTATCGTGGCATAAATGATCATGTCACCTGGCAGTGAGAGTTTAGCTTGTTTGTTGGGTGATTGCTGGCATATGAACATGGGCCAATAATTAGGAACAAGAATTCATAAGAACGTTTATTCCAGATGATAGGCCCAATCCTAGGTCCATATAACAGTGTCTTTATGAAGAAAGCAAAAGTCTCAGTGAAAGGAAAGATGTTTTTGCTAGAGAGCTAAACAAAGACGCCAGACCTTGTCAGGGTACGGCTACATCGTGACATGTGTCACGCGACTTTTTGTCGCTGAAAAACATTTTTTGTAATGATAGTCAATGCTATCTCCATATGACATACTGCGACTGTGACATGACAATTGAAAAGAAATCCAACTTGATTTGATTTTTTGTAATTGTCACCTGGCAGTTGCATTGCGACACCATTGACAAAAAATGTATGACTTTTCAGCAACAAGTTTCACCATGTAGCTGTACCTTTTTATGTTGTGCAACTTGCTGTCTTGTGATGCATGTGGCCATGTAGCACGACCGTTAATGAATATACAGTACCAGCAGAATGGTTGGTAAATGAACACTAGATAAAGACAAGAAAATAGTTACATGCAGGATAAGTGGATTAAAAGAAATCTGTTTTTTTGAATACAACAGCCAGTCCAGAGCTCAAATAAAGGAAACAGGAAACAGTAATCTTCAATTGCCAAGTATGAATAATCCCGCCAACACATAAAAGTACCTCATTTAATAAAAACACGCCAGATATTCTGTATGTTCTGTATTGTATTTCATAAAAACAGCATGTAGGAAATCATAAGATTTTATATATCAATTATTGGCAGATGGTGCATTGTAAGAATTTATATGTAATAGAGTATACTGCCAGTGAGTAAGAATTCTGTTTATATTCGAACACAGGTTTCCTGCTTATAATCCTTGGCCATATTTAATCCCTACTGTACACACATGTGCTCAATGAGTTACAGCAATTCTTCTGGAAAAGCATTAAATGTTACCAGAGACTGTAATAAGACTTCTGTTTTTTGTGAATCTGTGACATTGTCTCCTTGTACAGTATACCAGACTTCACGCTTGTATCATATTCCTGACTGCAGCTCATTACTGGATTTGCACATTTGCTTGTGATATTAGCCAATACATTGGCTCGTGATCATGAGTTGAAAGTGTACTGAAGTGTGCCATATTGTAGAGGGGAGGTAATACCAAGGACTGTGAGTGCAAGTAATGCCCAACACTTCCCCACACAGATGTCTGGTGATAACAAGTAAATCAATTCTGCACTCCAGTGGAGGTTTAACATGTCAATTACATTATTTGAACCAGGACATGGCATATTGTGCAATGCCTGGGTATGGCCATACATTCCATTTTCTGATGCAATTTTGGAAGCCAAAAACAGAAGGGGGTCATAAAAGGATACACAATGTAAAAGACAAATACACAGTCTTGGTTTTGGCTTCCAGAACTACACAAAGAAATCTGAATGTGTGTCTGTACCCTAAAAAATAACTTTTATTACAAAATATTTTAAAATATATTCTTTAAAAACAAAATTGCTTGGTTAGAACCATGTGCAAATTTGTACCATACAGTATATAAGGATCTACACAAATAAATGGTAAAACCAGAAGGGGCAGGTGCTGTCCTACAGTGATTTAGACATATCTTCTATTAGGGATTTCTAATCATAAGCTTATTTGTCATCTGCAATGGTCTGACCCTATACAGTAACCTGAAAGCAACAGCCCTGAAAAGGGTGGCCTCATAGGAGAACCTGTCTCTAGTTTACCACTATTACTCCTGGTTCTCCTGACACATTTCCTTTGTGTCATATAGTGGTCATTTGGGCTGCAGAGACCTTTCTCTTGATATAGCCATGTCTGATTTATTAGCATAACTGAGCTGTGTGTTACATATTTTAATATTATACTTTGTTTAGGAAAAACAAATGTGAAATATTTCAGCGTGGACTTAAAGGATGATGATATTAAGACATCACAATCACAATGTTCTGGCTGGTGAAGCTATAGAAGCAATAATGTATAAAATCTAATTTCTTTGAGAATGAACATCATATAATTCATATGTACAGTATAACAATCCCAGCCACATACACAACTACATGGATCACAAACAGTCTAACGTGGTCATTTCTCAATTGCATCTCAATGTAAAATACTGTATATTATGGAGTGGTGGGTGACTGGTTCATGCAGGTTTCTTAATTTTCCTCTTGTGGCACAAGTGTCTGAGCCATAGAATGTTCTTTATATTATGTCTTTCTGTTCCTAATTCTATGAACTAATACTAAACTAACATATTTCCCTAATTACATATTATAGAAGAGTAACATTTCCCAGAGCAGTCATCCTTTGTGCTACTACTTTGAGTAAAAGTATTGGTTTGATGTATTTTTAACTTTGCTTTAATCCCAGCTTGGCTTCAGAAAAGGCAAAGCTCTATAGATGCCAAATGAGCTTTTCTACATTTTGCAGACTTGAAATGACTTTTTGTATGCTATCAATGTACACTGTTAGGTAAATTAGATACAATATGAATAGGGTTTTTGAAAGTAATCTATCTATGTAGTTATTTGCTAGGGCATATGGATCTATTTATTTTTAAGTTATGATTTTGCCAGCTGCCCTCAACGGAGATCAGATTAAAAGCCTTAGAGATAAATAGCCAGAAGAGGGAGATCAAACATCATTGTACGTTATTGTAAAGGACTTGGCTATAACCCTGAAAAGATCTGAAGTAACTAAAACGACTGTGATATCAACATAAAATATGTTTTATATTTATATTTAAAAAATCACATCTCTAACTCTTGACTCATATAATTCATACACTAAGGGCTGGCTATATTTTTTGCAATTTTACTTTCAGAGGTAGTAGCTGAATGATATCAACATTTTAGCCTAAAGCATTGCAAAGATAAAAATGGCATATTTCTTAGCTAAAATGCGATTCTAAAACCTCCGGCAAGCTGTTCTGATTGTGTTAGGAGATTACCGGTGTCTATCAGCTTCAAAAAGAGTAAAATGAAGAATTAATTAGTCAAGCTTCCACCTCTGCGGCAGAGTGATCACTAATGTGATATTTTGCAATGAATCTGGCTTTTTTCACGCTAAAAAATTGTGTTAATAATCTTACTTTTAGGATTAGATTTTTTTCTCTGACAAAAAAAAACAAGTAAGGCAGAGGTAGTAAAGAGAAACAATGTTAATAAAAAGTTCGTTAACTCAGGACAGATGTTGTTATTTTTAGAGATGAGTAGAGATGAGCATATCAATTCTACACTAATACAATTTGAACAGAATTTCCAATCAGGTCAAATCCAAATATATATTTTTGCTAATTTGATCTGGCCAAATTTTTTAAAATGGCGCCAGCCATTTTTTTAGATTAGAAGACAGGAGTGATGAAGATGGATGATCAAATGAGCCCAGTTTGTGTGTATACACATGATCAGCAATTTGTCAACAAAAAGTGAAACCATTTTTAAAAAAAAAACATGTTTGTTTTTTGTTTTTTTAAGTGGCTGCTTTTATGACCAGGGCCATGCATTTATCCATAGCCTTATATGTGGCTGTCACTATAAGATAACTAAGGCTGACTTGGCCTTAAAAGCTTGAAATAAGTTGCATACAGTCGAAGTAGATCCCAGAATATCACACACAACTTTTCAGGACATTTGGAGCACTTTCCATTTCGGTTGAATTTTATTGGGAACTGAAATAAATTGCCCTACCAATTCTGCAGAATCAAATCTGAATTGAATTTCAAGAAATTTGCACACAACTACTTATTTTTTAACTATCTGCATCATAATGTACAGTACAGTGCATGACTGCTCCAAGATCTACTGATAGATCAGATATGGTTTGGCTACCATTGACCTAATGGTGCTTTGTATTAGATGGGCAAAAAGAGATGCAAACACAATGTAACTTTTTTTTTTAAACGTAAACTTTTTTTTTAAGTAAATTGGTGGAAAATCTAGTCTAATTTATGGGTGGAGTTTCCAAAGAGTTGTTGTTCTGCAGAGCTTTCATTGTATGATCTCATTTCATGCTAGTAATACTTCACATTGCATTATATAAATGACATAAAGGTATTCCAAGGGTGGAGGCTAGGGAAAAACTACTATAACAAGAAACATTTTGTATGAAACAGATCCATGGCCATTATTATCAAAATAAATGCTTCTGTGTAATACTCCTCTGGAAAGAGATGTGCATACTAGTATTTTTTCCAAAAGCTAAAGAAAACTGAGTATATCATCCCAGCAAACAGGTCTTTTTTCAACAGAGCTGAGCAGAGAGAATTCATTTAGGCCTTCATTACTGTCCAGGGAGAGAGGAGTTACTATTTTTTCAGAGAGAGAGAGTGAGAGAGAGTAAGAAAAGAAAGACAGTATACAAACTCAATATATTTGTAAGTGGGGAATTAGTCATACTCTCATATTTATACATCTGCCTAGTTTTAGCCATGCTACATAAGATGATCCTATCAATGACTCACTCTAATAATCTCACAAGAAAAAAAATGAAAACCTATTACCCTGACATAAAGTATTAGTAGTAATAAGTCTGAGCAACTAGAGTTGTATTTTTTCTTGAAGACTTTTTGTTAGTCATCCAAATGTTTTAAAAAGGCATGTGCTAGAATTCTCCCAAATTAAATACTGATGATTCATGATTCAGTCATGGAAGTAAGGTGTTGATTGCCACTTACAATGCAGCTCTAACATCACTCCTGTGGCAGTTTAACCACACTTAATAGCTTTAGTCATGCATTGTACAAGCCATTGTAATTAAGAAAAACGGTCAGATGACTAGGTAAATATGTTCAAGAAGGAAAATTTGTCCTGTTGCTCTGACTTAGTACTACTGCTATATCAATGACCTTGATGAATGAGAACCTTCATGGAACTATTATCCTGACCATCACATTATTATCAGGGAATGCAAAAGGCAACTAGTTTTCAATTCATGTCTAGTTTTAATTCAGGTAGACATTTAATTCATGGAGACATGTCTCCACAATTTCCTACTTATTTCAACACAGGCAATACATATGAGAACATTGGCTTTCTGTTTAGGTCATGAATTAAAGAAAAATGGAGATGAAATTTCAAAATGTCACTTTTTTTGTCAGATTTTCCATTTTAATCAATATTTTCCTGTAACACAGAAAGGGTTAACAGCCAAACAAAATGCAATATCTATTAACCTGATTCTGTATTTTACAGAAACACCCCATAAGTGGTCATAAACTGCTGTATGGGCACAAAGCAGGGCACAGAAAGAAAGGAGCACCATATGGTTTCTAGAGGGAAAATTTTGCTGGACTGGTTTTTAGGCACCATGTCACATTTGAAGATCCCCCCCTTAAGTACCCTACAGTAGAAATTACCAAAAATTGACCCTGTCAGGAATAAGGTCCACCTTATCCTTAGTTATTAGAATGTTTGCAGTGATATTATGTGTTTTATGGTTATATGTCGTAGTGTAACATATTCCGGTGTGACTTACCCATACATACAGTGTGTATTTATGAAATTTATGATCAGCAGTCATGTTGGGAGTAATTAATTTAAAGAGAGCTGAGATGTCTGCATTGGTCACGGGAAATAGCCAAACTGCTTCATGGGAGGTAGTTAGGACCGAGGTGCTAACGAGGATTGGCCCATTTGTGGATCACGCTTCAGTAAGAGGACAGCAGACTCTCTGGCCCCTTGTCAGCAGGGGGGAAATCCTAACCTGAGAATGAAGAATAATTTTAGTCTTTCATAACTTGTTCAGGAGAGGGCGGATGTCTCCAGAATCCAGATGATCACCTCTGATATGATGAGGGCATCGCATGGACACCAAACATGGCGTATCAGCTCGCCTTCATCTTCTTAAAAGAAGGATCTCACCTTCCCAGCGTCCTGGACGTGTCTCGTTTGATATGCTAGGACTCGGAACGGTGAGATATGAATGATGAAGAAGGGCTGGGGCCTATATCTTTACCAGGGCAACTTGGTAAATATCTTTTGGATATTTTAACACGTGTTCCCTAGATGGCCAGGGGGCAGGCTGCATGTGTAATAAAGCTCTGCCCAGAGGGGCTGAGTCAGAGGTGTGAGGGAGAATGCCCTCAAGCTGGCCCCTTCAGGAAAGACATAAAAATGTAATCCCTGCCATATTTGGGTGTCACAAAGTGGGAGATCCAATCGAATTGGTTTGTGCACTATTACTCTGCCCAAATCTCCTGGGAGGAAGTACTTTTACAAGCATTTGCTAAGTATCAGAACTTTCTATGTTTTCTCCTTTTTATTTTACAATTATTTGCCATTTATGTATGTCTCTTGTTAATCATTTTTTGTAACCAAGTGCTGGCCAATTTCCATACATTAAACCTAAAAGTTTGATGGTTTGTCTTGTAACCTTAAGAACCTCTTAGCTCCATGAAGAGTGTATGTGCAGTCTTAGGATGGATGTTGTTTTTCCATAAGGCTTATTACAATTTGTGTGTCTGCTGGTGAGTGGACCACTCAGGGGTGTCCTGTTGACCTAGTAACACACAGGTGGTGGTCGCAAAAGTTAATTGTTATTGCGTGGGTATGCTTTCAGACGTCAGGTGGCAATTTATGCTCGAGTTACGGCCCGGTGCAGGGCGTAGCAGCGTGTGAGGGCGTGAGGTGAATTGGCCTGAATGGCTTGGGCAACCCTTGTCATGTGATGCGGTGGGCTGGTCTGGTCCTCGGTACGTGACAGACCCCATTTTGGAAACCCTGGGATCAGGTGACAGTTTTATTGGTACTATTTTGGGATACATATGACTTGTTTTAATCACTTTTTATACCATTTTTGGGAAGTGCGGTGGGCAAAATTACAATTCCATCAAAGTTTTTCAGGTTTTTTTTATGGCTACTGTGCAGGAAATGTAACATGATCCTTTTATAGATCAGGTCATTACGGATGTGGCGATGCCAAACATGTGTAATGTTTTTTATTTTTTTTAATTTTTAACTAATTAGAACGGGTCCAAAGAAGTGCTAAAAATGGTGGAAGGTCTAAAGCATAGAACTTATCAAGAAAGACTCAGAGTTCTTAATATGTATAGTCTGGAGGAAAGAAGAGAAAGGGGGGACATGATTAAAACCTTTAAATATGTTAAATGACTGAATAAAGTTCAGGAGGGAAGGGTTATTAATAAGAAACAGAACACAAGAACAAGGGGGCACAATCTGAGGTTAGTTGGGGGACAAATCAAGAACAACATTAGAAAATATAATTTCACTGAAAGAGTAGTAGAAGTTTGGAACAAACTTCCAGCAGAGGTGGTTGATACATCCACAGTAACTGAATTTAAACATGCCTGGGATAAACATGTATCTATCCTAAGATTAAAAAAAGGATAATAAAAGGGCAGACTAGATGGACCAGGTGGTCTTTTTCTGCCGTCAATCTTCTATGTTTCTATGTTTCTATCAGTTATTGTGAGCCAAAACCAGGTGTGGGTCAAAAACATAGAACAGTTGCAGATCCTTTCATTATACCTGATCTCTGTGTAGCCTCAACTCCTGGTTTTGGCTCACAAAAACTGATGGAAATAACTGATCAAATAACTGATGTGTGAACAAGCCCTTAGAGATAAGTGAAGTTATAAAAAATTTGAATTGGCTGCTTTACTGAAGTTTACAAAGAAATTTGTTTTGTCAGAAATTACTTCATCACGAGTCTCATTCCATTGTATATAATGGGTGCAGCTGGGAAAGGTGATCGCGCAGCCCCTCGTTATTAAAACCATGAGATGCCAAGTTCAACACTGATCGTGGCATGTGAAAGTCACCATAAGGTCTTTCATTGATGATGTCACCACGCCCCGGCCAGCGTGCCTATGTGGTGACGTCACACGTCAGCACTCGAAAAAATTGGTGTGTTTTCATCGATCAAGATGGCCTCGACAGCCTCTCCTCAAACAGATGGATGAGGAGAGTATGCATTTTTATTTTTTTTTTACCACTATTTCAAGGAAAATTGATTTTTTACTACGAAGCGAGAGGAAATTTGGTTTTGTGACAAATCAAATTTTTCCTGAAATTCGGATGGAAGTTCACTTCCTATACTTTGATTTGCTCAACACTAATCACAATTTATAAGTCATATCAGACGATAAGAGTGAATTTAAAGCCCATCTTTGCCTCCAACATAGATACGGACAAATAATCTTGTAGATATGTAGCCTCAAAGGTCTTATGAAATTCCTGCAACAACACCCCCTGAAACTTTGAATAAATCTCCAAAGGAAGTCCATCAAGGACTGGAGATTTAACCCCTTCAACCCCGGGCGTGTTTTCACCTTTCTGACCAGGCCATTTTTTGCAAATCAGACATGTGTCACTTTATGGTAATAACTTTGGAACACTTTTACTTATCCAGGCCATTCTGAGACTCTTTTCTCGTCACATATTGTTCTTTATGACAGTAGTAAATTTGTGGCAAAATATTTCATTTTTATTTATAAAAAAATACCAAATTTAGCAACATTTTTGAAAAATTAGCAAATTTCCAAATTTCAATTTCCCTACTTTCAAAATACATAGTAATACCTCCAAAAATAGTTATTATTTTACATTCCCTATATGTCTAATTTATGTTGGCATCATTTTATAAATGTCATTTTACTTTTTTAGGACGTTAGAAGGCTTAGAAATTTAGAGGCCATTTTTCAAATTTTCAACAAAATTTCCAAAGACATTTTTTTAAGCACCAATTCAGATATAAACTGATTTTGAGGGGCTTACCTAATGGAAACCACCCATAAATTACCCCATTTTAGAAACTACACCCCTCAAATTATAAAAAAACTGATGTTACAAACTTTGTTTACCCTTGAGGTGTTCCACAAGAATTAAAAGAAAATGGAGGTGAAATTTCAAAATTTCACTTTTTTGGTAGATTATTCATGTTAATAATTTTTTACTTGCAACACAGCAAGGGTTAACAGCAAACTAAAACTCAATATACATTGCTCTGATTCTGAAGTTTACAGAAATACCCCATATGTGGTGGTAAACGTCTCTATGGGTTTGTGGCAGTGGTCAGAAGGAAAGGAGCGCCATACGGATTTTGGAGGCAGATTTTGCTAGAATAGTTTTTAGGCACCATTTTGTAATTGAGAGACCCTGACGTACCCCTACAGTGGAAACCCTCAAAAAGTGACCCCATTTTGGAAACTACACCCTTCAAAGAATATATTAAGGGGGGTACTGGCCACTTTGGCCCCCTAAGCGTTTTACGGAATTTGGAAACACTTGGCTATGAAAATGAAAAGTTTCATTCTTTCCAATAAAATGTTGCTTTATCCCCAAATTTTTCATTTTCACAAGAGGTAACAGGAGAAAAGCACCACATAATTTGTTACCCATTTTCTCCTGAATACGGCAACACACCATATGTGGTGGTAAACTGATGTGGGGGCACATGGCAGGACTCAGAACAGAAGGAGCACCATGTGGATTTTGCAGCACAGATTTTGATGGATTGGTTTGCGGGAGCCATTGATTTTTATTTTTTTGAGTGATTGTCTTATGTGTGGCTCATTTTTTGCGGGATGAGGTGACATTTTCATTGGTACAATTTTGGGGTACATAAGACTTTTTGATCGCTTTGTATTACACTTTTTGTGAGTCAAGGTGAAAAAAAAGCTGTTTTGGCATAGTTTAAAAAAAAAATATTTACAGCATTCACCAAAGGGGGAAAATCACGTGATATTTTCATAGAGCAGGTTGTTACAGACTTGTCGATACCCAATATGTCTACCATTTTTATTTTTGTTAAATTTTACACATTAGCTGCATTTTTTAACAGAATTAAATCTTGTCTTTGTGCTGCCATTTTCAGAAAGCCATATTTTTTTATTTTTTGGGCGATTGTCTTAGGTAGGGTATCAATTTCTGCGGGATGAGATGAGATTAAGTTTTGATTGGTACCATTTTGGGGTACATATGCTTTTTTGATTGCGTGGTATTACACTTTTTTTGAGGCAAGTGGAAAAAATTGGCTGTTATGGCCTAGTTTTTTTTTTTTACAGCATTCACCTGGGGGGCCATCTCATGAAATATTTTTATACAGCAGGTTGTTACAGACACAGCGATACCCAATATGTCTACCATTTTTATTTTTGTTAAATTTTACACATTAGATTTATTTTTGAACAGAAGAAATTTTTTTTTGTGTTGCCATTTTCGGAGAGCCATATTTTTTTATTTTTCTGGCGATTGTCTTAGGTAGGGTCTCATTTTTTGCGGGACAAGATGGCGGTTTGATTGGTACCATTTTGGGTTAAATACGCCTTTTTGATCGCCTGCTATTACACTTTTTGTGAGGCAAGAGGGGAAAAAATGGCTGTTTTGGCATAGTTTTTAAAAAAATTTTTTTACAGCATTCACCTGGGGGGCCATCTCATGTAATATTTTTATAGAGCAGGTTGTTATGGACGTGGCGATACCCAATATGTCTAACATTTTTATTTTTGGAAAGTTTTACACATTAGATTCATTTTTGAACAAAATAAAATATTTTTTGTGTTGTCTTAGGTAGGGTCTCATTTTTTGCGGGACAAGATGACTGTTTGATTGGTTCCATTTTGGGGTACTGACGCTTTGTTGATTCGCCTGCTACTACACTTTTTGTAAGGGAGGGTGACGAAAAAATGGCTGTCTTGGCACTGTTTTTTTTTTTACTGCGTTCACCTGGCGGGGTGGATCATGTGGTATTTTTATAGAGCCGGTCGATTCGGACGCAGTGATACCTAATATGTCTATTTTTCTTTTTTTTTCCCTATTTTTTAATTTTTTTTAACTTTATTTTGTGAAAAGGAAGCTTTTTTTTAACTTGAAACTTTTTTTGTAAAACTTTATTTTGCTCACTTTTTTTATTTTCTTTTTTTTACATTTTTTTAACTTTTGGGGGTCTGATCCCCTTTACAATACATTACAATACTTTTGTAATGTAATGCATTGGCTGTAAGTGTATTACTCAATGTAATACACTTACAGTCTTCTGCCTGTGAGATGCAGAGGGCTGGATCTCACAGGCTTCCGTAGATGGCAGCCGGATGCCTAAGGAAGGCATCCGGCTGCCATCTAAGCCATTGGGTCCCCGTCACAGCAGCGCGGGGACCCGATGGACACCCCTTTCCACCGCCCTCATCGCATGTGCCGCGGTCAGCGATTACCTCGGCACATGAAGGGTTAATGCACCGGCATACATACATGTACGGCTGGTCGGGAAGGGGTTAAACCTAGGCAACTCTTTCAGAGATTTATTTAACTACTCCAGAGTAATAGAGCATCAAGTAGACGCTGTTATGCTTCTGACAATAATTGGCTCTTGAGTCACATAATGATGTATAGAGCTGAAGAAATGCATTCATCGCTTTGCTTTAGGCCTCTTTCACATGAGCGATATGTATTGGGTCAGGATGCATTCAGGATGCGTTCAGTGAAACGTGCACCATTTCGCAAGCAAGTTCAGTCAGTTTTGTCTGCAATTTCATTCAGTGTTTCATTTTTTTCCACGTGGGTGCAATCGTTTTTTATGCATTTTCACACACGTGAAAAAAACTTAAAAATTACAAACAACATCCAGGTTACAGTACATCCAAATGCAATGTGTTTTTCACTGAAGCCCCATTTACTTCTATGGTCCAGGACTGCGTGAAAAACACAGAATATAGAACATGCTGCAATTCTCACGCACCACAGAACTGACACGTGAAAAACAAAGCTCATATGCACAGGCGCATTGAAATGAATGGGTCAGGGATCACTGCAGGTGCTATGCGTTCACGCATTGCACCCGCGCAAAAAACTTGCTTGTGTGAAAGGAGCCTTAGTCTATTTGGATTGACCAATCCACATCTTTAATTGCCATTATGAAATTCTCCTTCAGTTGGTTCCCAATTATTTTGGCCAAAAAGGATCCTGGTTTCCCAGATTCAGCATATATCTCTTTACCCTGGAGAAAAAGGGTCTTACTTAAAAACAAATCATATTCAGATTTTACCTCCTGCTATTTTGTTCTAGATGGTTCTGTAGCACATAGAATTAGAGTTGAGCGAACGTGCTCGCAACGAGCACTGTACTGCTCAGATCCACTGCGCTTGCATGGCCGCAGCCATCCGGATCCGTCCTCCTCACCCGACTGCAAGTCAGTGGGGACGGATCAGTTTGGTATGACACACTTGTGTGTCATACCAAACGGATCCGCCCCCATTGACTTACAGTCAGGTTAGGACGGATCCGGATGCCTGTGGCCATGCGAGCGCAGGGGATCCGAGCACTACAGTGCTCATTACGAGCACGTTCGCTCAACTCTACATAGAATGTATTCGCTTTCAGCATCAGCTAGTTTTTCTTTTTATTTTGTACCACGATAGACTTCATCAGAGGCCCTCTCATTAAGGCCTTGGAGAAGTTCTAGATCGCCTGGTCTAGATCACCTGTACTGCTGATGAATTTCTATTTAAAAATATTCTACCATGTTTGATTGTAACTCCTCACAGTTTATAAATAGATCAAGCCAAAAAGAATTACATTTAAACAAAGCAGAGATGTGCTTTTTACTTATACTGAACATTACCAATATGGTGAGTGATCTGAAACCCCTCACAACTCATAATACATTCTAGAGATCATTGATAACATAGTAGAGTTAACTAAAACCATATCTATTATGTGCAAGTTTTTTAAAAGGAGACAAAATACTAGAAATATGAGTTGGTCTATCACATTTCCCGTCTATTCCTTTATTCATAACAGTAAAAATCACTTACTATAAATAGTGGATGCTCCATCTTATCGTTAATAAATTGACCTATTTTAACCTAAATCAATGAGGGATATGGGAGTGAAATGTATATATCTAATATATAAAGCTGAGTGTGTGTGTGTGTGTGTCTATGTCCGCTAAAGGAATCCGCACCACTGTAGCTACAATCACACAATTTGGCACAAATGTACATCAGGTGTCCGGGAAGGCTTTAGAACAGTTTTCAGCTCTCCAGGACATACCGTTCCTGAGATATTCCCAAAAAATGCATTAGCCAATAGTAGCCTGGTCAAATGACCCTTATCAGCCAATAGAAGCTCACAGGCAGTCTCCACACACCAGGTTTCTATGACAACCTAGCCAGTTCACTGCTGTAGGTCTACATTAAAGAGGCAGAGCACTGTGGATGACAATGGTAAAGGAGTATTTCAGTTACCATAAATATAACTTATGTTTTAGACTAATTCATCATCAATCATTACCTCATATAATGTAAATTTCACATATTTACTGTTCAGTAGTACTAAAAGATGTATTCTTCCACTGCTACCCACCTTCCTCCTAAATTACTATGGCATCGACCTGTAATTTAGTCCACCGTCAAAAGATCCCACTAAGTCACGCCACTGACTCAGTCAGGCCACGCCCCTTCCATGCCACATTTGACCGGGATTAAAAATATAGATAAAAATCACCTTCTTTCAGCTGCAGGAGTGGGGGAGGATGACTTTCTCCCTACAGCTTATTGCTCAGACTGCACAGTGCTGCTGCTGAGAGTGCACTATTCAAAAGGCCACCCCTTTGTCCATACAGGCCCTGCGCATGACAGAGGACAGGGATTCTGAAAGCCAGACTGTCCAGCCTAAAACAAGACCTCTGACCACCCTAGGGGCAGGCTGATGTTAGGGTGGCCAGATGTCCGGCTTTAGGCTGGACAGTCCAGTTTTCTGGCTACCTGTTCTAAGTCCGATGCAGTGCCTGGACAGACACAGGGATGTACACCCTTTCAGTAGCTGACACTCAGACAGCTTCTCCTCCGTGTCTTCACAGAGCCAGGGGGGCATGGCCTCATGTTTAGTGGTGTGTCTTCATGGGAACTAGGGGTGCTGTTTCACGTTTGGAGGAATGGCCGGTGAGGTCTGGCTTTCTGTGGTGAAGACAGTGGGCACTCTAGCTGCTGTAGAGGTCACTGTTAAAGGGTCGGACTGCTGTAGAGGTCACTGTTAAAGGGGCTGGCCGCTGTAGAGGTCACTGTTAAAGGGGCGGGCTGCTGTTGAGGTCACTGTTAAAGGGGCTGCACTGTAGAGGTCACTCCTGATATCTTTTAATGACACACACACACAAACAGTAAATGAAATAAATTAAATATACCCGGGAGAAGCCGGGTCCTTCAGCTAATATACAGTACAGACCATAAGTTTGGACACACCTTCTCATTCAAAGAGTTTTCTGTATTTTCATGACTATGAAAATTGTAGATTCACACTGAAGGCATCAAAACTATGAATCAACACATGTGGAATTATATACTTAACAAAAAAGTGTGAAACAACTGAAAATATATATTATATTCTAGGTTCTTCAAAGTAGCCACCTTTTGCTTTGATTACTGCTTTGCACACTCTTGGCATTCTCTTGATGAGCTTCAAAAGGTAGTCACTTGAAATGGTATTCCAACAGTCTTGAAGGAGTTCCCAGAGATGCTTAGCACTTGTTGGCCCTTTTGCCTTCACTCTGCGGTCCAGCTCACCCCAAACCATCTCGATTGGGTTCAGGTCTGGTGACTGTCGAGGCCAGGTCATCTGGCGTAGCACCCCATCACTCTCCTTCTTGGTCAAATAGCCCTTACACAGCCTGTAGGTGTGTTTGGGGTCATTGTCCTGTTGATAAATAAATGATGGTCCAACTAAACGCAAACCGGATGGAATAGCATGCCGCTACAAGATGCTGTGGTAGCCATGCTGGTTCAGTATGCCTTCAATTTTGAATAAATCCCCAACAGTGTCACCAGTAAAGCATCCCCACACCATCACACCTCCTCCTCCATGCTTCACGGTGGGAACCAGGCATGTAGAGTCCATCCGTTCACCCTTTCTGCGTCGCACAAAGACACAGTGGTTGGAACCAAAGATCTCAAATTTGGACTCATCAGACCAAAGCACAGATTTCCACTGGTCTAATGTCCATTCCTTGTGTTCTTTAGCCCAAACAAGTCTCTTCTGCTTGTTGCCTGTCCTTAGCAGTGGTTTCCTAGGAGCTATTTTACCATGAAGGCCTGCTGCACACAGTCTCCTCTTAACAGTTGTTGTAGAGATGTGTCTGCTGCTAGAACTCTGTGTGGCATTGACCTGGTCTCTAATCTGAGCTGCTGTTAACCTGCTATTTCAGAGGCTGGTGACTCAGATGAACTTATCCTCCGCAGCAGAGGTGACTCTTGGTCTTCCTTTCCTGGGGCGGTCCTGATGTGAGCCAGTTTATTTGTAGCGCTTGATGGTTGTTGCGACTGCACTTGGGGACACTTTCAAAGTTTTCCCAATTTTTCGGACTGACTGACCTTAATTTCTTAAAGTAATGATGGCCATTCGTTTTTCTTTACTTAGCTGCTTTTTTCTTGCCATAATACAAATTCTAACAGTCTATTCAGTAGGACTATCAGTTGTGTATCCACCTGGCTTCTGCCCAAGACAACTCATGGTCCCAACCCCATTTATAAGGCAAGAAATCCCACTTATTAAACCTGACAGGGCACACCTGTGAAGTGAAAACCATTTCAGGTGACTACTTCTTGAAGCTCATCAAGAGAATGCCAAGAGTGTGCAAAGCAGTAATCAAAGCAAAAGCTGGCTACTTTGAAGAACCTAGAATATAAGACATATTTTCAGTTGTTTCACACTTTTTTGTTAAATATATAATTCCACATGTGTTGATTCATAGTTTTGATGCCTTCAGTGTGAATCTACAATTTTCATAGTCATGAAAATACAGAAAACTCTTTGAATGAGAAGGTGTGTCCAAACTTTTGGTCTGTACTGTATATATATAGATTTGTCCCTGTAATGTAATGTATGTCGGTGAGACAACCACGGAATTGAGATTACGTCTGAATAATCATAAGTCAAGTATACGAAATGAGCGAATTGACCTCCCAGTGGCTAGACATTTTAAGGAGAAGGGACATAGGGTGAATCAACTTAGATTCTGCATACTTGATCATATTCCCCCTTTACGTCATGGGGGTAATAGAGAACTAAAATTAAAAAGACGCGAGGTGGAGTGCATTAGTAGATTGGAGTCATTGCACCCGCGAGGAGCGATCATGTGGTTTTTGATATGTGTACCATGTGGTCTATCTTGATCACGAGGTCCGTGCTAATGGGTGGGTCGTCAGGCTTCTGGTCATGCGCAGTATTGCTGTCAGCATGCGATTATGGATTCTTCCAGTGGATTTTGTATGAGTATGTATGGTGGGCGGTGGACTTTGCTTTTGTCATCTGTTGAATATTAATGGGGGATAAGCGCCGCATCATCTGTTTTTTATTTTAGTTATTAGCACAATTATAATTTATTTTGGCACATCACACTTTAACACTTTTTTAATGAATTATGACATATTGATATTGCACAATGGAATCATGTACTTTGTATTGATTTTTATGAAGTATAAATGACATTTTTATTCTAATTATATGAATTGACTGTAATTAGTGTTGATTAGGCTTCACCTATACACTCACCGGCCACTTTATTAGGTACACCATGCTAGTAACGGGTTGGACCCCCTTTTGCCTTCAGAACTGCCTCAATTCTTCGTGGCATAGATTCAACAAGGTGCTGGAAGCATTCCTCAGAGATTTTGGTCCATATTGACATGATGGCATCACACAGTTGCCGCAGATTTGTCGGCTGCACATCCATGATGCGAATCTCCCGTTCCACCACATCCCAAAGATGCTCTATTGGATTGAGATCTGGTGACTGTGGAGGCCATTTGAGTACAGTGAACTCATTGTCATGTTCAAGAAACCAGTCTGAGATGATTCCAGCTTTATGACATGGCGCATTATCCTGCTGAAAGTAGCCATCAGATGTTGGGTACATTGTGGTCATAAAGGGATGGACATGGTCAGCAACAATACTCAGGTAGGCTGTGGCGTTGCAACGATGCTCAATTGGTACCAAGGGGCCCAAAGAGTGCCAAGAAAATATTCCCCACACCATGACACCACCACCACCAGCTTGAACCGTTGATACAAGGCAGGATGGATCCATGCTTTCATGTTGTTGACGCCAAATTCTGACCCTACCATCCGAATGTCGCAGCAGAAATCGAGACTCATCAGACCAGGCAACGTTTTTCCAATCTTCTACTGTCCAATTTCGATGAGCTTGTGCAAATTGTAGCCTCAGTTTCCTGTTCTTAGCTGAAAGGAGTGGCACCCGGTGTGGTCTTCTGCTGCTGTAGCCCATCTGCCTCAAAGTTCGACGTACTGTGCGTTCAGAGATGCTCTTCTGCCTACCTTGGTTTGTAACGGGTGGCAATTTGAGTCACTGTTGCCTTTCTATCAGCTCGAACCAGTCTGCCGATTCTCCTCTGACCTCTGGCATCAACAAGGCATTTCCGCCCACAGAACTGCCGCTCACTGGATGTTTTTTCTTTTATGGACCATTCTCTGTAAACCCTAGAGATGGTTGTGCGTGAAAATCCCAGTAGATCAGCAGTTTCTGAAATACTCAGACCAGCCCTTCTGGCACCAACAACCATGCCACGTTCAAAGGCACTCAAATCACCTTTCTTCCCCATACTGATGCTCGGTTTGAACTGCAGGAGATTGTCTTGACCATGTCTACATGCCTAAATGCACTGAGTTGCCGCCATGTGATTGGCTGATTAGAAATTAAGTGTTAGCGAGCAGTTGGACAGGTGTACCTAATAAAGTGGCCGGTGAGTGTATATATCTTAGTTTGTACCACAGTTTTATGCTTAAAAATGGCTGCATTGAGCAGCTGAAACGTCGCTGACATTGGGTGAATAAAACTTCACTTTCTTTGGGGTGCTGCCTTCCTTGTGTTTGTATAAATATAATATATATATATATATATATATATATATATATATATAGAGAGAGAGAGAGAGAGAGAGAGAGAGAGAGACAGAGAGAGACAGAGAGAGTCCAGTACACATTTTACCCATCAATGAAACAGAAAATAAGAATATACAGAACCGTATAATCTAAAGAAACCCGACCATTTCTGAAAGTCAATATTCCTGTGTACTATACAATAACCCAACCGTAACCTAACCATTTTAACAAAACCCACATCATCTTTAACCAGGTGTGTCTCCTGGAGGCAAACTATGGCTTGGAGATACAGTTTAATTAAATCAAATACGGCAGTGCATTTAACTCTATTGCCTAATTCACTTACATTCCATGTTAAGATTTTCAAAGACATTTTAGAATAGTAAAAATAGAGAACCCTCATCTCCTTCCTCTCTCCCTTCATTCCTCCCTACCCACTCTCCCATCTTTTGGCCAACCTGGCATATATAACATATCGAACAACCTCTAAACTTGTATGTCCAAAAACCCTTCACCTCCCAAACCCACTGTTACACTTCCAAACAAAAATCAATATGGCTAACAAAAGCACTGCTTTGTAATCAAAACTGTGTGAGTCTGTCCATTGCAGATAATCTGTGACTGTAGCAAATAATCTGAAAATAGCCTTTAAAAACAACCTAGATTTGCAGAAAAAAAACATAGGGGGACATTTATTAAAACCAGTGTTTTCCACACTAGTCTCCAGTCCCTCTGCAATACCACAGGAAGTGACAAAGTTATGTAGAGGTGCAAGTCCTACATAAGTTTGATGTTTCTTCCAGCAGGTCATGCAACAAGCTTAAGTCTACATCAATGCTCTTGCTGGCATAGACTTAAAGGGAGTCTGTCACCTCATTTTCACCTATATAACTAACAGCACTGCCCTACAGAAGATTGCAACACATCCCAGACATACCTGTGTGCACTTTGTGTCTGTATTCCATGTCAAGAAAAAGCACTTTTATTCTGCAGGAAAACAGCTCCCAAGTGCCCAGCTCTGCTGCTGCAAGTTCTCAAAGCAAACCAGACTGAAGAGGGGAGGACTGTTTTAGCTGCTCATATCTTGGGATTGGTAGCAGATAGAAAAATGGTTCTGACCTTCTTTGAAAGCCGACATTCCAAGCTTTAAAATGATAAAATCACAGCATTATATCCAGTATATCAGAATATATAGCTGTTAGAAATCGAGTCAGGAGAGAAAGCTGTTTTTAGTTTCACTTTCAGCCGGGCACTTGGGAGCTGTTTTCCTGCAGAATAAAAGTGCTTTTTCTGGACATGGAATACAGACACACAGTGCACATAGGTATGTCTGAGATGTGTATGTAATCTTCTGTGGGGCACTGTTGTTAGTTATATAGGTGAAAATAAAGTGACAGACTCCCTTTAAAACATTTTCCTTGCCAAAAACTAGAGTGGAAAACGATAAATGAGCCAGGCCTACCTGCCCACCTGCATTCCCTCTTTTCTCACCACTTCTGAAAAGTATCGTGAAGGGGAAATGTTGCTAATTTTAAAGCGAAAATGGTATGCAACAAAATTTGAGACCTATTTATGCCACAAAAGTATCATAAATAGATTAGTAAATGTGCCCCATAGTATTTAATCTCAGTCTTCCTTTCCTGCCTTGCATTCTTGTCTGCTCTGTGTCATTTGCGAAAAGTCAGGAAAAATTCCAATATGTTGACCATTATACTGTGTCATTTGCTGCTTTGAGAATAGTGTTCCTGTCTGAAGAGAGTGGTACTTTAGTGTGCACAGTCCATGGATAATTGCCAGGTGCCACTTGACCCACTGGTACACAGTACACACGTGCAATTGCAATAATACTACAAAACACATCCTTTGAAAATACTTCTTGAAGCCAGCTCTGTATGAATTTAGTACAATAAGCACCCTCTACTTTTTAGGTAAACAGCCTGATATTAGAACTTCTTGATTGTTTTTCAAATTCCACCAGTTTGGCAATAATATTTTTTGATTAGCAGTTAATGATTTAGTATTTTTGGAGATTACTACTAATATATCTTCAGCAACATTAATCCTTCCTTCTGCTGCTCACAGTTTCTTCCTTAACCTCTGAAGATCTTGTTTGAGCTCTGCATACTCTCTAACCATCCGCTCTTCCAATGTTCCAACCACTATGTTAATGGCTTTGACCATACTCAAAATTTCCTCCAGGATTGGATTACATTCTGGAGCAAATGAGAGGGATGCCATCGGTTAATACTGACTAATCTCTGACCCCTGGAATATATCTAAATCCTCACCAGTAGCCATATTAGCAGAAATCTTTTTGTTTTGCTTTGTCTGCATTATTAGGAACATCCACATCAAAGTCTTTTAAAAGGCTCTTATACTCTTTCTGAAGCATATAGTCTTGTATCTTACTGTCACTTATTTTCTGTGCTGCCTGATCTTTCTTTGCCAAGCCCACAAATGCCACCTGGTGTCTTGGGTTGTCTGTTTGCCTGGTGTTCATGATCCTTTTCTTAGTTAAAGGGAGCATAAGAATAAAACACAGCAGCTTAAATCAGGACCCAGGGAAAAAAAAGTAAGAAAAAAAAGCTCCACCTCAGCAGCTGAGGTAAGTTATACAGCAGGTTAACTCCCGAGCTTCTACAATCAGATAAACTGAAAACATACTAAATCATAAGTGATTCTGTATATCAGTCACAAAGCGTGTTCTGTACCAAGATAGTTCAGGAATAGAACAGAAGCAAATTATAAGAAGTAATTAATTAACTTTAAGCAATAAATCAGAGTTCAGCAACCAAACCTGCTCCCCCAATTAATTGTTGTAGGGGTCAGCAGTTCAATTCCACAGATCAGCGGTTCAACAACTCAGCAGACAGTGATACAAGCACTCCTGTAAGATGTATGATCTTATACAATATTGAATATATGCTTACCTTAACAAAATCAGGATAAAAAACCTTGGAGATACCGATCAATGACTCATGGCTCAGTAGTTATAGAGCCAGATCAATATCAAAAACTTAGAATCCTATGGAGAATTTCAGAAGCACTTGCCTGGGCAAGATCAGGGAGCATGGAGGGACCTAGGTAATGTCACCATGTCTCACATGTTCCTCTGACTGATACTATTTTTCCTTATAGAGACCGTGTGAGTAGTATTATAATCCAGGCAATGCTCATCTGGGTTTCTGGGAAAATATATGAAAATTAACACATCTTACATCTGTTGGCATTAGAGAGGCTAAGCTTTATTTTTCCTTTTTGGAAGTAAAGCTAATTTGCATATATTTGGGTTTCTGGGAAAAATCTGCAAATTTGCTTTCAGAAGGAAAAAAACCCAAAGGAGCATTGCCTGGACTACAATACTTCTCTTTAGGATTGATTTGCATATCTTTTTTCCATAGGAACATTATATGTTGGTCTCCCTCTCTCAGATTATTGTAGAATTCATTCAGATATGATTTGAATTTTTTGACGAACTCTGCAGACCAAAAACAAGTTTCAAGAAATTTTCTCCAATACTTCCTGAAAGTGCGTAAGCATAAACAATATTGTAATAAACTTAAATTAAGGGAAATCATGAAAAAAAAGGAAAAAAGACACGTAACTGTCCTTAAAAAAAGAGACTTGCAAATCAGTCCTCATTACAAAGGAAAGAAAACTAAATGTCTTGTAATCTCTCTCTGTCTCATGTACTCATGTAGAATTGAACCAGCACAGAGAAAACTGCAAAACAAATTCTGGATACACCTGATATAATGGTCAGAATTTGTACACACATTGTACTATTGGTTAATTCAAAGTTTGTTGAAAGCACAGTGATGCTTTAAATAGAAAGAGAAATTAGCCACAATTGTGGGAAATAGTTCAGACATTCAGCTCTGAACATAATGATATGTTGGTCCCACTATGCATTCAGAAAGATACTTTATGACTGGTAATATTTCATTAAAGTACCCTGCTGTGTTTTGTACTTCAGAATGTTCTCACTTTGTTTGTTCTAACAAACCTACATGTGCCCTTCACATTTTCTGAATAGTGCACATGCTTCATGCTGACATTTGGGTTAAAGCTGAAAGGTGTTTGTAGCTGACACATCAACATCCATTTCTGTATATCCATGACTTGTCTTTGACCTATGCTTGGCTGCCACTACCAGAAAACATATCAATTATCAGGAAAAAACTTCAAACTCACTTTATGGTGAAATGATAAATTTTATCCTGTTTGAGAACATTTCGACATAACTTTTACTGAAGATATTTATCACCATGAGAGCTCTACTTTGACATTTATGCTTCTGAATAGAAAATATGGAATACCGTAGCTCAAATGATAACAATGAGATCAGACATGCCATTAATTGTCGGTTTATGAAGAATCCATATAGTTTAACAGTTTTTTTTATTGGTGAAGTTTTGGACTCAGAGTCCAAATAAATATGATATCCCACACAGTAGATATATTTTAGTTTAGTTTTTAAAACATTTTATTGACGTACCGGTCCCTGCCAGGCAGAGGCTTCCGCCCGGCAGTGAGCCGGTGACGTCATCGGCGCTGATGGACGGGCTTTAGCGCTGCCCTAGCCAGTAAAACGGCTAGGGCAGCGCTAAAGCCGGCCCATTAAGGCCGGTGACGTCACCGAACTCGCTGCCGGGCGGAAGTACCCGCCCGGCAGCGAGTATTTATAAACAAAAGAGACAGGGGCATCGGAGCATGAGATGCTCCGATGTCCTCTTCAGGCAGGCTGCCTGGGTGAAATTGCAGGTATGTCCGGGTTCTTCTCTGAACCCGGACAACCCCTTTAAGGTCATTGCAGAACCCTAGAATTTTGTAAACAAATATTTTAACTTTTGTTTATAAGTTTTAACCTCTGAAGTGAAGGCGAACCCTCTTGATACGTTTCTGGGGGGGGGGGAGAACAGGGAAAGAACTGGGGAAAGAGATTTCAAGATGCTAGTAGGCATGTTAGTTTCATAGAAGCTCTAAACGTTGCATATATATGATATTAAGATAGAGTCAGAGTGTGTCTGTATTGTTTCCAAGCTCCCCAAATACAGTCAAATCTAGGGGAGATCTTAGTATCCCAGTGTGCTATTTGTTCTAGTCTGTAAATTTGATCACATTCGATCAACCAATGTGCTATAGATGGAGCTGATGTGGATTTATAATGTGCACCTATCAATGTTCTTGCTGCTCATAAGAGATGGTGGTATAGTTGGGCTTCATATTTAGAGTTAGGCCCATGGGTTATCATGCCAAGAAGGCAGAATTTCGGTGACAGTGGGATCTGTTTGCCGTGAATTTTAGCCATAATTTCACATATCTCGGACCAATAAGGGACAATAGTTGGGCATGTCCACCAGATATCTAGAAAGAAATCCACTTTTTTGGATGCATCTTCAGCATAGAGGTGAAGTTGAGGGATATATTTTGTGGAGTCTTGAGGGGGTGTAGTACCATCTAGTCAGTACTTTATGTTAATTTTCTTAGAGCCTAACACATCTGGAGACCTTGGAGGTTTGTGCTTGTAATAGTTTTACCTCCTCCGGTGAAAACGTAGTCTCCAGATCTGTCTCCCAGGATCTAATATATGTAGGTCTCTGTATAGTATCCATTGGTAAAAGTGAGGTATACAGTTTGGAGATTTTCTGTTTTGGGTTTTTAATGCTTAAGACCATTTGTTCAAAGATTGTAGGGCATTTAGTTCATGGGACAGATACCTTTTTAACCACATTCAAGAGGTGTGCTCTCTGAAAGCTATTAAAGTTTTAAATAAATGATGAGTCTGATTCTATGGTTGAGTCATTCTGGGTATCTTCTATAAAGTCCCATATTGTTGTGTCACAGGTTATACAGGGGTCTGTAAGAGAGGTTCTAAACTCCGGAGATGAGTCCCACATTAGATCTCAAATTTGCAGTAGTGGAGATAAGAGAGAGGTGATTAATCTATCTCTCATTCCCGTATCCCATACAGCAAGCATGTTACGCGTTATTGGATTTGGAATGCTTTTATGTAAGGTGGGTTTATTTAATGTACTAAGGGCCAATGCACGTAAAGGGATGGTCGCCATGGCTTGCTCTACATTTATATCTAGTCTATCTATTGGAGATCTTAACCATTCCAACACTCTCAGTCCTTGTATAGCTTTTTAATAGAGATAGAAATCAGGTATTCCAAGGCCTCCACGTATAGGTAGCTTTATTAGCTGTGTGTGAGACATCCTAGGTCTGGCGCCATTCCACAGAAATCTGGAGAGGATTCCCCTGAGCTGAGCAAAAAATATGTATGGGGAGAACTTGAAGGTAGTAAAGTATCTTTGGGAGGATAATAGTTTTAATCAATGTCCTGTGTCCAAACCAGGACATAAATGGAATGTCCTATGATTTAAGTAGATTATTGACAGTTTGTGGGAGATTTTTATAATTTTCAGAGTAAAGTGTTGAAGGGTGTGAGGTTAATTTAATATCCAGGAAGGGAATAGAATGTGTTGACCATGAAAATGGTGAGCAATTCTCAAGTAGTCGTTGAATTTGTGGGTCTAAGGTAACATTTAGGACTTGTAATTTTGTAAGGTTTACTTTAAAATTAGAAATGGAGCTAAAGTGGTCTAGCAGTGAGTGGATCACTGGAAAAGCTTCCACCGGGTTGGAGATAATCAGGAGGCGGTTGTCCGCGAATGCCACCTGAGTGTGAGTGGTGTGTCCAATTTTAATTCCTCGGATTCGCTGGTCCGATCTGAATGCCTGGAGTAGTGGTTCTAATGAAAGAACAAAAACGAGAGGGGAAAGCGGGCAGCCTTGTCTAGTTCCATTACTTATTGCAAAGGGGGGAGACAGGGTGCCATTAACAAGAACTCGTGCACTAGGGTTCCTGTAGATGGCTATAACAACTGCAATGAAGGTGTCTGGAACATGAAAGCATTTCAAGGCTTGTGTCATGTATGCCCAATCCACTCTATCAAAAGCCTTCTTGGCATCTGTGCCGAGAAGGACTAGTGGAGTAGAGGTGCGCGTGAGCATGCTGGATAATATTGACGATTCTGCTAGTGTTCATCCTACCTTCCTGGCTGCTGATAAAACCAACCTGTTCCATATGTTTCAAATGAAGTAAAAGGGGTTGTAGTCTAAGAGCTAGCATTTTGGCTAGGAGTTTTAGGTAATTATTTAGAAGGGAGATCGGGCGATAACTGGAGCATGTCGAAGGGTCTTTCCCTTCTTTGGGGATGATGGTGATTTGAGCTGATAGCATATGCGGATGGAGAGTATTCCCTTCCCACAAAGAACTGCATACCTGGAGCAGTTTTGGCGGCAGGATTTCTTGGAAAGAGTCATAGTATTTCATGGTCAGGCCATCCAGGTCAGGGCTTTTATGTAGTGGTGTACGTTTAATAGCGTTTTTCAGTAAAATGATTGGGAAATGTCTTAGAACAGGTTACAAAATATAAAAGAATCTATACTCAATCTCACTGCTACCTCGTCACTCCTGTTCTGACTCTTACCGGATCCCAGCTGCTTCCTGCTTCCATCTAGACACATAGGAAATACATACCTAGAGATTCCTACTAATCCAACGACCGGCAGCTCTGCCTTATTGTTATTTCCTACACAGCTTCTTTGATAAAATCATGATATCCTCTGTTGTTTATGACAATCCTCCATGTTTTTGGTATAAATTGATCATTTTATTCTAGCAAAACAGTCACTGGGAGGTGGGAGTTCTTGTAAACTGAGCAATGAGAGCGTTGTTATATGGCTATACTTTCCCAGTTTATTTAGAACAAATAGGGCTGAAAACCCCTCTAAAATATTATGAATGTCGATCATGAAGAATTCTAGGCTGTTGTGTCATAATAGTAAAACAAATCCAAGTTCAAATGATTGTATTTTCTCTCCCTATAATCTTTCTGGCATACGGGTTGACCAATCAGCCATTTTACTGTATGCTCTATCTTTGTGGTATTGCATACAATGTTTAGCTGCATGTAAAAAAGAGAAAAAGGTAATTTAATTTAAATAGCTTTATTATTGGCTATGAAAAAAGACATAGGGGGTCATTTATTAAGACCGGAGTTTTAGACACCAGCCTTAATACCCCTTTGTGCTGGCTGCGTCTAATTTATCTAGAGGCACCATCCTCTACATAACTTTGGCGTATCCACCGCCTGGATACGGCAGCTCCCTTGCTGGCGTAGACTTAGACCATTTTATATGCCTATAAAAAATTATAAATGAGATGGGCCTGCCAGCCTGCCCCCTTCCCTGCCCTCTCTTTTAGACCTGGCATGAGTAGGAAAAAGCTGCAGATTACAGCGCAATTAGCCTTTTGCGCCGCAATCTGTTCCAGATATACACCAAAAAATGGTGTATATCTGATAATAAATTACCCCTATAGTGTCAAATTTATCATTAACACATGCCAGTTCTCTGGCGTTAAAAAGTTGCAAACTGCATGCTTGCGACTTTTTTTGAACACCACTTGGTAATTTTTTTTTTTTGCACATTTGATATTTCTCAGCCTGCTGAAGCCAGCCTCAAGTATGATAAAGATTAGGAGTCTGATCTGAGGTCTGATTTGGGGGTCTGATCTGAGATTTGATGAAGATTGGTGGTCAGATTTGGGGGTGTGATGAAGATTGGGGTTTGGATCTAAGTTCTCATGAAGACTGGCGTCTGATCTGAGGTCTGATGAAGATTGGGGGTCTGCTTTGAGGTCTGATAAAAAATATTTTCCTCCTCTAAAACCTTGGTGCATCTTATGGTCTGGTGCATCCGATAGTACAGAAAATGCGATAATTTATGATGAGGTGTATACCTCGTGGTAAATTAGGCAAAACTGAACTTAACAGAACGCAGTGAACCAGAATGCATTCTGTTCCATTTGGTTGTGCTCCCATGCCAGACATAAAAACGTTGCAAGCAGTGTTTTTGAGTGTGTCATGGGATGTGGAGCAAGACGGATCTGGCATAAAACACAATTTAAGTCAATGGTGCCGGATCCGTTTTCTCGGGCACCAAAAAAAACAGATCCAGTGCCCATTGACTTACAATGGTTTTAGTGCTAGATCCATCATGACCATTTTAGAGATTATACAAAAGGATCCATTCATAACAGATATAGCCGGTTGTATTATGCTAACAGAAGCGTTTTTGCTGATCCATGACAGATCCAGCCAAAACACCAATGTGAAAGTAGTCTTATCTTGATCTTGATGTTAATTATATTTTCTCTGAGGTTACTCTCATTCAGATGTCAGTTAAATTAATGATGATCCTGACGTTATTTCATGTAATAATGCTTCAATCTTGATGTTATTTAACTGTTTTCTTTTATCCAGCCACTGATGTCACCCCTTTGAATCCAGAGGAAAAAAAGCAGACTGGTTTGAGTGTTGCATTTGTAAAAGCAGAGACATAACGCGAGTTTGAGCTTTTGATTTTTAAGTGCGTGTTTGAATTAAGTGTGTGACTTTAGATTACGTGACTTCAGATTTGGGGACTACAGTAAGTCGGTTTGAGATCACTGTATTGTATTTATTTTCTCTTTTATTGTGTAATCCCCATTAGTATGTCTTCCATTATTGACAGAGCAGTCCAGTGCACATCTTGTCTGATGTATGCAGTCCTGGAACAGCCGTTTAAGGGTGCATATATTTGTTCAAAATGTGAGCAAATTACCCGTTTGAAATCGCACATCGTGTATCTAACCGGGCGGATTTCAACACTGAGAAGCGCTGACAATTTGGAAAAGAGTTTGCTGCTCACTGAGCAAGCACTCTATGGGGTAGATGTGGGGGAGGATAGTAGTGAGAAGGCTCAGGAAAGTGAGGTAGCTAGCTGGGTAACAGTTAGAAAGCGGGGTAGAGGGAAAAGTGCCAGGGAGGCTAGCCCTGATCTGACACACCCCAACAAGTTTGCAAGTTTGGGGAATGCCACTTCAGGGAGAGCACTGCTGCAGCCGGACACTTCCTCTGTCAGTCAGGGGAATGTCAGCTCCAGTAAGCAGGGGACCAGGAAAGCAGGGCAGGCCAGACAGGTGCTAGTAGTGGGAGATTCAATTATTAGGGCAGAGAGGGCAATCTGTCACAAAGACCGGGATCGTCGAATGGTGTGTTGCCTTCCTGGCGCTCGAGTTCGGCACATCGAGGATCGGGTTGACAGATTACTGGGAGGGGCCTGAGAAGATCCAGCAGTCATGGTCCATATCGGAACCAATGACACAGTCAGAGGTAGGTGGACCGTCCTTAAAAATGATTTTAGGGATCTAGGGAACAAGCTTAGAGCAAGGACGTCAAAGGTAGTGTTTTCCGAAATACTGCCTGTACCACGAGCCACACAAGAAAGGCAGCGGGAGATTAGGGAGGTAAACAAGTGGCTCAAGAACTGGTGAAGGAAGGAGGGATTTGGGTTCTTGGAGAACTGGGCCGACTTCTCTGTCGGCTACAGGCTCTACCGTAGGAATGGGCTGCACCTCAATGGGGAAGGGGCAGCTGTTTTGGGGGAGAAGATGGCTAGAAGGCTGGAGGAGTGTTTAAACTAGGGACCGGGGGGAGGGTTACTACATTATAGATGGGGAAGATAGTGCAGATAGAGACCTGGGGCAAGGTAATGGAACTGGGGGAGGAATGGAAGGAGGAACTAGAACAGTGCAGAAATAAAGGTGTAGGGGAAAAAATATATATAAACCTTTTAACTGTATGTACACTAATGCAAGAAGCCTGACTAATAAAACTGGTGAACTGGAATTAGTGATGTGTGAGGAGGACTATGACATAGTGGGAGTAACTGAGACATGGCTGGATGATACATGGGTGACTGGGCAGTCAACGTACAGGGTTACAGTCTGTTTAGAAAGGATCACCAAAACCGGAGAGGGGGAGGGGTCTGCCTCTATGTAAAGTCCTGTCTAAAGCCCACACTGCGGGAAGATATAAGTGAGGTACATGAACATGTGGAGTCACTATGGGTAGAAATGGAGCCAAAAACAATAATAAAATACTAATGGGACTTTATTATAAACCACCTAATATACCAGAGTCCACAGAAAATCTACTTCTAAATGAAATAGACGAGGCGGCAAAACATAATGAGGTTGTTATTATGGGGAATTTCAACTACCCAGACATAGACTGGGAAACTGAAACCTGTATATCTCATAAAGGAAACAGGTTCTTGGAAATAACCAAAGACAATTACCTTTCCCAACTGGTTCAGGACCCGACTAGAGGGACATCCATACTGGACTTAGTATTAACCAATAGACCTGACAGAACAACAGATGTGCAGGTCGGGGGACACCTGGGAAATAGTGACCATAATATAATAACCTTCCAATTGTCATTCAAAAGAGCGTTTCTTCAGGGAGGAACAAAAATACCAAACTTCAAAAAAGCTAAATTTAGCCAACTAAGAGAGGCCATAGGCCTAACTAACTGGGACAAAATCCTCAAAAATAAAAATACAGCCACAAAATGGGATATTTTTAAAAACATCCTAATATCTAATTGTGAGAGGTACATACCTTATGGGAATAACAGGTTAAGGAACAAGAAAAAAACAATGTGGATAAATAGAGCTGTAAAGAAAGCAATAAATGACAAACAGAAAGCATTTAAATCACTAAAACAGGAGGGGAGCGAGGAAGTATTGAAAAACTACAAGGAAAAAATAGAATATGTAAAAGACAAATAAAAAGAGCCAAACTAGAGACCGAGAGATTAATCGCCAAAGAGAGTAAAACTAACCCTAAAATGTTCTTTAATTATATAAATGGTAAAAAGTATAAACCTGAAGGTGTCGGCCCCTTACAGAGTAATGAGGGGGGAGTTGCAGAGAGCAATGAGGAGAAAGCAAAGCTACTAAATATCTTTTTCTCCACTGTATTCACTGAGGAAAATAAACTGTCAGATGAAATGCAGAATATAAAAGTAAATTCCCCATTAAAAGTGCCCTGTCTGACCCAGGAAGAAGTAGAGCTGCGTCTTAAAAAGATTAAAATAGACAAATCGCCAGGACCGGATGGCATGCACCCACGTATCCTAAGAGAATTAAGTAATGTCGTCGCTAGACCCTTATTTCTGATATTTAAGAACTCTATACTGACAGGGAGTGTTCCACAGGATTGGCGCATAGCAAATGTGGTGCCAATATTCAAAAAGGGTCCAAAAAAAGAGCCCGGGAACTATAGGCCGGTAAGTTTAACATCTGTCGTGGGTAAACTGTTTGAGGGTTTTCTAAGAGATGCTATCTTGGAGTACCTCAATGAAAATAAGCAAATTACTCCATATCAGCATGGCTTCATGAGGGATCGGTCATGTCAAACCAATTTAATCAGTTTCTATGAGGAGGTAAGTTCTAGACTGGACCGCGGCGAATCAATAGATTGCGTATATCTGGACTTCTCCAAAGCATTTGATACGGTACCACATAAAAGGTTAGTATATAAAATGAGAATGCTTGGCCTGGGAGAAAATGTCTGTATGTGGGTAAGTAACTGGCTCAGTGATAGAAAACAGAGGGTGGTTATTAACGGCACATATTCAGATTGGGTCACTGTCACTGGTGGGGTACCACAGGGGTCAGTATTGAGCCCTATTCTCTTCAATATATTTATTAATGATCTTGTAGAAAGCTTGCACAGTAAAATATCAATTTTTGCAGATGACACTAAACTGTGTAAAGTAATTAACACAGAAGAGGACAGTACACTGCTACAGATGGATCTGGATAGACTGGAGGCTTGGGCAGAGAAGTGGCAGATGAGGTTTAACACTGACAAATGTAAGGTTATGCATATGGGAAGGAATAATGCAAGTCACCAGTACATACTAAATGGTAAAATATTAGGTAACTCTGACATGGAAAAGGACCTAGGAATTTTAGTGAATACCAAACTAAGCTGTAGAAACCAGTGTCAGACAGCTGCTGCCAAGGCCAATAAGATAATAGGTTGCATCAAAAGAGGCATAGATGCCCGTGATGAGAACATAGTCCTGCCACTTTACAAATCACTAGTCAGACCACACATGGAGTACTGTGTACAGTTCTGGACTCCTGTGAACAAGGCAGACATAGCAGAGCTGGAGAGGGTTCAGAGGAGGGCAACTAAAGTAATAACTGGAATGGGTGGACTACAGTACCTGGAAAGATTATCAAAATTAGGCTTATTCACTTTAGAAAAAAGACGACTGATGTATAAATATATCAGAGGTCAGTACAGAGATCTCTCCCATGATCTATTTATCCCCAGGACTGTGACGAGGGGACATCCTCTGCGTCTGGAGGAAAGAAGGTTTGTACACAAACATAGAAGAGGATTCTTTACGGTAAGAGCAGTGAGACTATGGAACTCTCTGCCTGAGGAGGTGGTGATGGTAAGTTCACTAAAAGAGTTCAAGAGGGGCCTGGATGCATTTCTGGAGGGTAATAATATTACAGGTTATAGTTAATAGAGATGGGTCGTTGATCCAGGGAGTAATTCTGATTGCCTGATTGGAGTCGGGAAGGAATTTTTTCCCCTAAAGTGGGGAAAATTGGCTTCTACCTCACAGGGTTTTTTTGCCTTCCTCTGGATCAACTTGTAAGAAAACAGGCCGAACTGGATGGACAGATGTCTTTTTTCGGCCTTATAAACTATGTTACTATGTATATTTGTCAATTTTCTCTTCATAAGGGCCCTTTCACACGACCGTATGCCCTCCAAGACATACGGTCCATGTGCGAGCCTTTTGTCCCGGAGCGGCATCGATCGTGTTCACGGGAGTGCACAGCATTATTGATTAGAGTGATGCTGTGCACGTCGGGCCGCCCGTGGGACTATTGTCCCACACCCATATGATCTTATTAGTGCGGGACAATAGCCACACGGGCAGCCTGGCGTGCACAGCCTCGTTGTAATCAATGATGCTGTGCGCTGCCGTGCGCCCGATCGATGCCGCTCCGGGACATATGGCTCGCTCATGGACCTTATCTCTCAAAGGGTATACGATTATTTAAGAAAAGATGATTGACCTCAGGGAGATCAACCATCATCACCACAGAGCCACCATCACGTGTCTCAGCGTTAGTGAAACTAAAACAAGGATCCCTGGGAAAAGCAATATGCTAATAAAAGAAGACCCCAGAGCCACCATCACATGTCTCAACGAAAGTCAAACTAGCCAGGCCTTTCACCGGGAAGGAACAACCAAGGGAAGGGCAGTCCCCAAATGGAGACCACCTATGCCAAGACATGGTATCCATCCACAGACAGCTGTTTCGGGGTATTTGCCCCTCATCAGTGTGGAGTAGGAATCTGGCTAGTGGGAGCAATGCCTAGTAGACGATTATTTAAGAAAAGATGATTGACCTCAGGGAGATCAACCATCATCACCACTGCCCTTCCCTTGGTTGTTCCTTCCCGGTGAAAGGCCTGGCTAGTTTGACTTTCGAAGGGTATACGGTCGTGTGAAAGGCCCTAAGAGTCAGAAAACAAACAGCCTGTTGGGAAGCAAAAGAGAAGATGCAGTAAATTGTTTTACAGTTCCAATGATACAATTCCACCTGCCCCCATAAGCATGGTAACTAAAAGTGTCATTGCTATGATAGCTCTCCTGGGAAGCAGAAAAGCTAGAATGCAGACCTATAAGGCCCCTTTCACATGAGCGAGTTTTCCACGCGGGTGCAATGCGTGATGTGAACACATTGCACCCGCACTGAATCCTGACCCATTCATTTTAATGAGTCTGTGTATATGAGCGTTTTTTTTTTCATGCATCACTTCTGCTTTGCGTGAAAATTGCAGCATGTTCTATATTCTGCGTTTTTCACGCAGCCCTGGCCCCATAGAAATGAATGGGGCTGCGTGAAAAACGCATTGCATCCGCAAGCAAGTGCGGATGCAATGCATTTTTCACTGATGGTTGCTAAGAGATGTTGTTTGTAAACATTCAGTTTTTTATCACACGCGTGAAAAACGCATCAAAACGCATCGCACCCGCGCAGAAAAAAATGAACAACTGAACGCAATCGCAGACAAAACTCACTGAACTTTCTTGCAAAATGGTGCGAGTTTCCCTGAGCGCACCCTGAACGCATCCGTGACGCTCGCGGGAAAGGGGCCTAATGGAGCCTGCTAGTAGATCCTCTGCAGACATGCCTGTCTATTAGTAAGTTTACTCTGTAATAGAACATTCCAAAAATAAAACTATGCTAAGTCTATGTCTAAGAGCAATTACCTAGTTCAATTAAGTGTATACTTATTATTAAATCATCTAAGTACATTGGAGGTCATTTACCGAACTGAAATATGTCTAAATTAGGCATATTTCAGGTGTTAGGATGAGGCCTGTAATGTCATAATAATGTGTTGTAAATTTAGCCATTTACAATGAAGCACAGACTAACGGCCCAGATGTAAGAATGCAGAATACAAAGAAAATCTCAAACTATATACATGCAGGTTAAAACATTGGCCTGCTGCATACTGTAACTGCACCACAAATTAAAGTGCAAAATGGCAGCTCCTCACTACATATACAAAAACATGGTCATTATTATTACATTAATGAATACATCAACATAATTGTGCAGCTTATCATGTACTGTACTTCACTACAGTACATGAGTATAGCCATATTACCATATCAATAAACCCATGTAACTAAAGATAATTTATACGTATGTAATATATGGGTATAACAAGTAATGATGGCAGACTGCATTTGGTACTCCTCTGACATCATCATCCTCCTGACCACTAGCATCTCCCTATTTACCATCAGAGTCAGTCTATAGTTTTTAAATACCTCTCAGACAATGTGGACCCAGAGGTAACTGACTATAATATAGCTGAAAAGTAATGCAATCTCTTTTACAACCTACTAAAATATATTTTTATTAAGTAGGCCAAAACATTAGGTGAAGCAATACATTTCAAAAGGTAATTCATACAATATATTATGTTCTTGTGTTATCTGTATTGTGGACTCTCAGGTATGCAAGCAATCATAAAAATATGAATTAGGGGTGTAGCAATTAACGATGCCAGAGTGAACATGGGGCTCCTATCACTATCAGAAACAAGCGAGTATTCCTCCTCATTCCATTATCTACTCCCCCTCTGATTCTCTGCATCGCTAATACAAAAAATTCAGCTCCTTTTCCATAGTGATCAGTAACCCCTCACCATTAATATTCATGTGCTTATTATCTGCTATTTCCTCTATTCTGCTGGTTCCACCCTTGATTGGAAAGTTCTTCTACGTACCTATCATCTCTGCTTAGGCTGCTTTTACATGTCCTGTAAAAATATCTGGCAGGCTGTTCTAGCAGAGAACAGCCTGCCAGAGTTCACCAGGATGCCTACCTAGCAATGTCTACTTATACAGCTCAACACTGGATCCCATTGACTATAATAGCATCCAGTGGTGATCTGACCACTTTCTGGCATAAATGCAGCTTTCGACTGGGCAAACACCTCTGCATGCAGTGCTTTTTGTCTGGGCGACACAGCCAACATTTATTGTCACTGTGCTAAAGTGCAGTCAAGTGAATACAGAGTTAGTGAAGATGTCTAGCCCTGTCAATCACAGGGAGGTGTGGATAGGGGGGGGGGATGCTATTTAACTTTTCCACAGCACCCTGGTCTTAAAAGTGTTTTTTTGAGATTTTTATACTGATGACCTATCCTCAGGATAGGTCATCAGTATTTGATCGTTGGGGGTGTGACACCTGGCACCCCCACTGATTCCGAGTCCGAGTTATGACTTGCTCATGTGTCACTTGGCCTAGGAGCAGCACTGCCCCATTCAAGTCAATGGAGCTGAGAGTGATACCAAGCACAACTGCTATATACTGTACAGCACTGTACTTGGTGAGCTTTGAGAAGCAGTGGAGCTCACAGGAGTGCCGGTGCCCTCTCAAACAGCTAATCCTGGGTGTCAGACCCCCTCTGATCAGATACTGATAAAAATCCTGGAAAACCCTTTTAAGTACATTACCTTACTATGCCCATTTGTCTAACAATGCCCTTGGCATAACTACAAATGTAGCAGAGCTAGCGCTCACTGTTTTCGCGACTTCTCCTCTTTCACTCCTTTCACTCGCAGTAAAAGTACGCTAATTAGGTGAATTCGTACGCAATAGTGAACAATGCGTAGCATTAGCATACAAATGCGTACACATTAGTGTACAATGCATATCATTAGCATACAAATTTGTATGCATTAGCATACAATGCGTAGCATTAGCATACAAATTCGTACGTATTAGCATACAATGCGTAGCATTAGCGTACAAATCATCAGATGCGTACTCTATTTATGATATTGTTCTGCGCTCACGCGATTCTCCTGTGATCACTAGCGCTGCTACATCTGTATTTTTTTAATACAGTAGGCCTATCCAGTGTGGTCAGAGTTTATTTGTTAACTTTTATCATTTAAAAATACTTCAGTAATTCAGAAATATTATGCTGCCAAACTTATACATGAAATTTATAGCTTATACATGATTGCCGCATGAAACAATAGTCCATATTTTAAGGCACTGTATGCACTTATGAGTCATTCATTCAGAACTTTTTCAAAATAAAATATGCTTTGCCCTTGCCCTGATGTCATACCATAATGCTTGTGACCTTGACAACTGAACAGTAAGGTCACTGTAAAGCAATCATTCAGTACATCTGAGTGTTTTGTACAGTGAAATTTGTAACGGTGATATGAAATTATTTGTCACCTAGGTGTTGTTTATAGATGTTGTCAAGAAGAAGAAACTTCTGGATTCTGGGCTATAATTTTTTTGTCCTTTTCTTCTAAATAGAACATTGATTCACAGAGCTCCTCTTTAAAGAGGACCTTTCACCTCTCCTGACATGCCTGTTTTAATAGATTAATGCATTCCCCATGTAATAACAATTCTGGAGCATCTATTCTTATGTCTGTATGTTGTGCCATTCCTTAATTATTTGCACTAGAAGTTATGAATGAATTGCTATTTGTCTTCAGTAAAGGAACAGAGGGGAGGTAACCAGTTGGGGGTGTGTCCCTGCACAGTCTGAACATGGCAGCACTGATTGGCTAGAGTCAGTCTGTGCAGGTACACACCCCCAACTGATCACCTCCCCTCTGTTCCTTTACTGAAGGCAAATAGCAATTCATTCATAACTTCTAGTGCAAATAATAAAGGAATGGCACAACATAGAGCCATAAAAATAGATGTTCCAGAATTGTTAGTACGTGGGGAATGCATGGAGCTATTAAAACAGGCATGTCAGGAGTGGTGAAAGGTCCTCTAATGACATATGGCTAAAATTTGTTTGCACAATAACTGCTTTTATATAATGTAATCTAACCATCTATAAACATTTGGTGACAAAGTGTAAACCTGTCCTAAATGTTTTTTTTTTTTTGTTAGATTGATGCCATGAAATCAGCTGATTACTACTAGTCTGGGTTCTAAAACTCCCTCTGTTTGTTGATTCCTGGGAATGTACCGTAGTATTAGATGAGTTCAATGCAGTATTACATGATGTCCATTCAATTGAATTGCCAGTCATAGTCTTACTCAGGCAGGGTCCAATAAAGCAAGAGATGCTTTCCTCTCTATCTAATAGGTCACAAATAGTGTTGAGCGAATCAAAGTATCTGAAGTGGACTTTGATATGCATTTCAGGAGAAATTCAATTTTTCAAAATGTGATTTATAAAAAGAGGGAAAAGTGGCTTAGTTGCCCATAGCAACCAATCAGATTCATTTTATTTTTCAGAGCTCCTTTGGAAAATGAAAAGTGGAATCCGATTGTTTGCTATGGGCAACTAAGCCAGGTTTTCTTTACATCAGTTTTGATAAATCTCCCCCAATGATTTTTTTTGCAGAAAGATACAATCATCCAATCAACAAACCTCTGCTCTTTCATCAGGTGATCGCTGGCACCTTTTACCCAAGCCAATTATGAGTAATGAGCATTTCTACAAACACTCATCCTCAATAATCTGCCTCATTTTTGGACTGTGTAAAAGATCCTGTAGGCTATTTTCTTATGTGTGACAGGGTGATCTGGCCGCCATTTCCCATGGAGAATGCCAAGAATCGGCCAGCATGCAGTGGTTTCTGTCTGGCCAAATCTCTGAATTTTTGCTGAATTTAGGCCGGATCTCTACTGGACCCCTTTATAGTTAATAGGGCTGGATGGCATTCCGGTTGTATCTGGCAGTGTCGGTTACATAGAACTTCGGAAGGCTGCCATAGCCATAGTGTTCTCACATAACTCTTAAATGAATGAGCTTTAGCAAATTTACTTGCTTTAATAAGTAGACAAGGGATAGAGTAAGCTTTATACATCAAAGCTGAGTTGTAGCTGCTGTAGGGACATCCTAAAAATGGGCTAGGAATAGGATATTAGCATACTTAAAAAGAAAATAAAGCAAATATAATCTTGAGATATGTGAGATGTGAAGAAGTGGGATCTAGGAATTATGTCATTCTCAGACCACCACTGCTTTACAAAATGAAAGGGCACTATAGAAAGCTCAAACCACTTTGAAAGGAAACACAAATAAAGAATGGGTTAGGCCACATTCACATGTACGTCAGAGTCTACTTTCGGATCTTCAGTACAAAATGGAGGAGAGAACAACACAATTGTGCAATTAATATTTTGACCCCATGTGGTATTTGACACAGAATGTCCTAAAGGCACTACATTGGGTTGTCCCGTAGTAATAGTTGATTTCAATATGTCTTAGTAGGGCATATGGATATCAAAGGGACCGTTTCTACATGCTAGAGCAGGAAGTCACTAAAAATGTACTCATCTGAATCCTCTGGCCACATGCGGTTCTGCAAAACTGCGCGGTTCATTGAGTGCCATAGGTGGGTGAGATCTTGGTTGGATGTGACAGTTATAGTGTGTAACCCCAGCCTAAAAGTGGAGACTATTTCAGATTACCATCAGGTTTCTCAAAAGCATGACCTCAAAGTAGCAGTATTAAAATTCCTTCACTAAATGTAAGTCATTCTGTCCTGTAGACCAGTGTTTCTGAACTCCAGTCCTCAAGGCACACTTGCAGTCATGATTTGAGAATATCCCACAGTTTGAATACCTGTAGTAAGCCCCAATGCATTGACAATAAAAAATATCACCTGCTCAATACTAAGGAAAACCTGAAAACATGACATGCTAGGGAGGGAGTGTAGACTATGGTTACTTTTCCTCTCCTGGCAAAAGCAGGGGCAACTGACATTCCTATTAAGTACCTAAAAAGCTTTTGCCCTCAACCGTGTCTTATAAGCTGTACACATTCTATCTTTAATTGTATTAATCTCATGCAGTATCTAATTTGGGGATGCTAGTTAGAATAAATGTTTTGCATCCAATCTAGCCTGCTAAGAGAATTTTGGTAAAAATGAGTTTAACGCTGTATGGTCCCATATGTCATCTTTGACACAAAGGGGCTTGAACGGATTTATTAAACAGAAATATGCCTAAAATAGGCATATTTCTGGCACAGTTTGCAGTGCAAAGGTCCTTTGCGATGCAATCTGCGAGTTCTCCCCGTTCTCCCCGGTCTAAAAAAGTGGGCATGACATGAGAAGGGTATCATTTTCTATGCCTGGTTTAGGCGTAGAAAATTGTCTAAATGTAAGACAGCTTGGAAGCTGTTTTACATTTAAAATTGGCGGTGGATACGCTGAAGTTATGAGTCCTGCACCCCTGTGCCTCTTTATAACTCTGGCAGATCCACCACCAGTGCAGGGCTTATTAAGACAGCCATCTACAACGCTGGTCTTAATAAATGTGCCCTTTTGTCCTGTTTGGCGATGACTAACATGATAGCATCAAGAAATCCACTAGCAAAGAGCAATTCTCATGAATTTGTCACTTTCATGTGTTACTGAGTATATCTCAATGGCCAAATGGAACACCAAATTTGCAGGAAAAATAAATAAGGAAAAAATGTAGATTCATGAATGAAGCTATAAAAAGTGAAAGAATTCAGACTGTGTTGCCCAGAAAATGGACAGGCATATTTTCTGCTCTGAGACAAGACACATGAAAACCCAAGTATATTCATAAGTAGGCATGCTAATTAGCTCTGTGATGTCTTCTTGTCAAGGACCCTGACATTTTTGACCCTTCTGTCGTTTATGTCAGAGGCAACAATTTTCTATTATCATGTGATCCTATTTTTGTTAATATGCAACCACTGTGGTCGTTTGAGCAAATCCTATGCCAAATGATAATTATTAGTAATTATAATGACTGTTGAAGTTTTACACTCTTCTATATAAAATATGAGTAATGTTTCCTCCAGAACCTGTAAAATATTGAGAACAAAGAGCTAATAAAAAAGAAAGAACAATGTGGCTGTAGCCTGGAAATGCTGATGAATGCTTGAAAGTTAATAGCGTAATTTAAATTAGCATCCTTAGGAGACCGGCTGATATTTTAAAACATAATTGAAAACTGAATTTGATGTTAAAAATATGGCAGTAAAATGGTCAACAAGGACTGAGCATGTAGAGTTCTAATATAATGTTTTAATTAAAAGGATAGAGTTACGGTATCTGCACAAACCCCTTCTATAGTATACTCTTAGGACATATGGTCATCATATAGCTAGTTCCTCTGTTTGAGACTTCACCTCTGATCCAGAGGGGAAATACAAAAGGTGAAATTATGTTCATCAACCCAGATCATAGATCTTGATAGTTCATACCAAAGTCCCTGTCATCCTGGATGCTTCCACTTTTTGTGGCTTTTTATATCATTTTTTCATGAATTACCTTATTGGACAGGTCCCCTTTACTAATAAGACATATCTGGACTTCATACCCAATCTGGACTTCTATACCCATCGCAACAATTGATTGCATCGAGTGATGCCTAGTTGATTTTCCTTTGAGTGAGTGTGATCAGTCATATCACACTTCACACGGGGATGACATAAGACACTCTGGGCATGCGTCTTCAATTCTAAAACACAACTAATTTTTGCATACAATTTTCCCTTCCAACATTGGTGGACGGCGTTGTGACTCTGCCTTCTCTACAGCTGTGGATTAATACATTAAGTTAAATTTGTAAACAATCATGGTAAATGCAGTAATCGTTTGATGTTTTCCCAATAGTGATAAGATGTTATTGTATCAGAGGTATCACAAATAGCACATATATGCACTGTTACATAACTCTGAATGTTTCTATGGGTAGGCAATTACAGACATGATATTGGAATCACCTTGTTCTCTTCTGATCGATTCAACTCACAAGAGTTTGTTTCAATCCCGGATGATAGCTTGTGAGCAGAAGTGCACACCAGAATGGATGTCATCTAGGAAGTCATGAAAATCACAACCAAGGGGTACACTGGAACTGAACTGGAGTGCTAGCTAATAGACCCTATAACCAATACAATTCCAACACAACTAGCAAGACTATATAGAAGAAATCTGCATATTCAATATATATAAGTGTAAATCTTTATTTACCACCAAAAAGTTAAAACATTGTGTACAAAAGAAACCTTATGTAGGTCTTTATCTGCCCATACATAAACAAATGCATACTAGTCCAAAAATAAGGACAATCTTGCTTGGGCAACTCCACAATAAGCAAGTAAATGTATACATAATGCTACGACATGACAATCAATAAAAATATATGAATAAATACCCATGATCTAAAGCAAAGTGTCCAGGTCCATATATGCACAACTGCCTAGCCCCACACTTATCGCTAGAATAACTAGCTTCCTCAGGGGTCTAGGAAGTCTTGTGCTTGGGTATATGATATGATTGTTCTGATTAGAGTTGAGCGAACGTGCTCGTAACGAGCACTGTACTGCTCAGATCCCCTGCGCTCGCATGGGCGCAGCCATCCGGATCCATCCTCCTCACCCGACAGATCCGGATGCCTGCGCCCATGCGAGCACAGGGGATCCGAGCAGTACAGTGCTCGTTACGAGCACGTTCGCTCAACTCTAGTTCTGATTTATTTGACTTGCTTTACCATAGTTAAATTTTTCTATATGCACTGTTACACTTTATTCATAGTATGTGAGTGAGATTTGAATTAGGGGTCATTGTCACATTAGGTAGCTATTGTTTACTGCTCTTTCTGCAGACCCTGTTGTGTCATCCTGTGTTGCTGTAGGTTCTTATTCAGATTTTAATCTTTGTGACTAATAAAGTTGATGTGTTTTTCATAAGACTTTATCATTAGTGCACTCTTTTGTAGCATTGGTTGATTTCCATAGTGCTTTAAGTGCTGCTGTATAATATAAGCTATAGAATAGATATACAGTAAAATATGCATGCTTATTTTTTACTGTCTTTTCGTCTAATATCTGAGAAGTGTAGAAGGGCATTCTATGGGGGTAGGGGGCTCCTTGTTATCTGAACCAATATCCCAGTATACCTAAACTAATGAGAATTTTATGATATGTATATGTACATTCATTGACAAAAAAAATACACCAAGAAGGAGTTGTTGAATTTGAATGAAACTTTATATGTGTGAAAGTATTGATGATATATGCAAGTGGTTACAATATTAAAATAAAGGATAAGTCTATTGGGGAAAATTATACAATTGAAAGGAGGCTTTAGTACCCTGCTGGGCCATCTCTAATATGGATACAAGATGAGATATGGTTGGGCATGGAGGCATACAGCATTCATATGGTATCCTGCAGCACATTTGCCCATAGATATTGCAGCTGGGCCTGTACATCCTGCACACTTGTAGACTGCCGAAGCTGTATCCCAGCTTGTCCCAAAGATGCTTGATTGGTGACCGGGCAGGCCAGTGAAGTGTTGCAATATGGTAGTAACATTCCTGGAAAACCTTTGCTCTGTATGTGCAGGCATTATCTTGCTGAAAAAAATTCCAGTTGGAAGCACTGCCATAAGAGCAAATACATGGGACTGCAAGATATCCTACACATATCACTGAGCAGTTAGTATCTCTTTTATCCATACTTGTGATAACCAACTGTCTTTGCAATGGCAACCCAGACCATCACACTAAGGGTCCATTCACACGTCCGTATTTGTGCACATCCTGGAAAACGGTCAGTTTTTTGCGGATCCGTTGTTCAGCAAAAAACCCCGTTTTTCTGGCCATCCGTTCCGTTTTTTCCGTTAAAAATGGAAAGAATGTTTCCGTATGTCATCCGTTTTTGCGGATCCGCAAAAAACGGAAGGTGGAATCAAATCTGAATAAAATTTGAATATATTTTGTTGCTAGGATATCAGCCAGTCAGGTGCTAATCCAGGTGCCATTTTGTTTGGTTGATCGTGTCGTTTGGTGTGTTAGGTGAACTTTGTGCTAGTGTTTGGCAAATTTTTACTTCATTTTCTGTGTGTTTTTCATCATGGCCCTGGCTATTAGTGCAGTTCTCTTCCGCTGGCTCCTTTCCAGGCGATTTGGACAGCAATGTCTGCTTGTCAAGTTGAGGTTATTTTTTTTTTTTCTTTGTTACATTTCCCTATTTCAATGTGTCCTTTCGATAATCACTTCTACCTATGGCATACTAGTACTTAGTCCCTTTTTTGTTTTCCACCTTAAAGGTACCTTTTATCTTTTCCTTACTGTAACAGTATAACTAATAATATATTGGCTAATTAATGATGCATCTGAAAATGAGCTACTAAGTGTTTTGAAGCCATGGCAGTACATCCATAGTGTTTTTTTTTTGTGAATGTGGTAATTTATTTGTTTCTTATTTTTCTTTACACAGATTCCTTGCTACTGGAAATTCGTTCGCATCACTGCACTTCGAGTTTCTGCTTGGGAACTCAACAATCACTGGGATCGTCTGCCATACTTGTCAAGTTATCTGGCATCGTCTCAGAGAAGGGGTGATGCTCCCCCCCAAGGCGGAAGACTGGCTACGTATCGCCAAGGGTTTTTACCAATCTGCGCAGTTTCCTAACTGCATTGGGGCACTGGATGGAAAACACATCCGTGTCAAGAAGCCACCTCACTCAGGGTCCCGGTATTACAATTACAAGCAATATTTTTCTGTGGTGCTGATGGCCTTAGTTGACAGTAACTACAGGTTTGTAATTGTCGATATCGGGGCCTATGGGAGCACTTCAGATGCCCGCATCTTTAGTGCTTCCAGAATGGGTGACAGACTTCACACAAACCAGCTTGCCCTGCCAGAGCCAAGAAGACTTCCTGGATCTGCACGTCCTCCGGCTCCATTTGTGATCGTGGCTGATGAAGGATTTGCATTGTCCCTACATCTGATGCGGTCCTTCCCTAGACGCGATCTGGATGAACGTAAGCGCATCTTCAACTATCGTCTGACTCGTGCCCTTCGGTATGTGGAGTGCGCTTTTGGAATACTCTCTGCTAAGTGGAGAGTGTTCTTGTCATCCATCCAGATGAATCCGGACAATGCCACCCTGGTGATACAGGCTTGTGTACTCCTGCACAACTTCACCAGGATTCATGATGCCTCCCCTGATGCTGAAAACGATCAAAGTATGGCATCTAATGTCATATTTGATCATAGTCGGCCTGGACGACCTGGAACGGCTGGCATAGCTGTTCGGGAACTCTTTGCTGACTATTTCAGCAGTACAGAGGGGGCATTACCATGGCAGTTGGAAGCCATCCGTGGTAGTTGTTGATTTCAGCTTGATGATTTTGGTTTCTAAATTTTCTAAATTTTTATTTTTTTGAACATAGTTAGATCCCCTGTTCTTAGTTTAGTTAGGGACTCGCAAGAGAATGAGGACCCTTGACGTAGGCTTGCGGGCTGAGATATTTTGTAATGTCCAAATTCCACTTTCATTCTTTTTTTTTATTTATAATTTTTTTTTTATTGTTTGTGGATTTTTTGGAATTTGGTTTAAATACCTTCTAATACCTCATTACAACTATCTTTTTTAGATTTTTTGTTTTTATCAAAATTTATAAAAATGAAATTGTACCCGCTACATGCTAATTTCAGGGTTGTGTCCTTTTTTTTTGGGGGGGGCACACATTTTTGTTTATAATAAATTCTTTAAATAAGGTAAGTATTTTTTTGTAATAAAAAATAAAATATATTTATGGTGTTTTGTTTTGGTCTACGTGTGTTTGTGGTTTTCAGTTGAGTTATCTTCAAAGTGATTTAAACATGGCCATGCACTTGACCTTATGCGTTCAGAGACATATGGTCTATGAGCAGGCCATTTGTTCAAAACCCACATATAGTGTTGCAATAGAATTGTGACACATAATAGCTTATTTTTATCCTGCATTGGACTTCTGGACCGCCGCTAGACTATTACCAAAAGCACAAATGCATTTTGAAATGTGTCCCAATAGTCCGGTGGTTGTCCAGATGTGCACATCATCAGTGACATAAATCATTTCTGTGTGCTCCAGTGAACTTGATCTATATTGTTACAGGACATAGGATCCAATCATGTCTCAGAGCGTATAAGGTATGGTCAAAGTGCCAACAAGGAAAAGATGTTAGCGAACAATACACATTATATATTCACATTGTCAAATAAAGTGTTTAAAAAAGACTCAGAGACATAATCAACGTAAACTTTTTTGTAATAAACATATTAAAATAAAAATCTCTTTTTGAGGTCAAAAGCCATCACCAAAAACTTAAAGTTCAAAAAGGTCTCGGGTAAATGAGCCTGGGTTGTAAGTAGCCGACGATGTAGACGGTTGTCGACTTGCCTCCAATGTATGTCCCTGATGGTAAGTAGGGGCTGATGGTGGGTAATATGGCCCCGGAGGAGGTGGGTAGACCGTGGGGTTTGGAACTGGTCTCCCCGAAACTATCTGGTCTCTGGTCCGCTCCAGGAAATGCTCCACGCCTTGGGGGTCGGGTGAAGCAGCAAAAATATAAAGCAAATTTGACACAGCAGCCATGCACCTTGCCTGCCGGTCATCAGGCACATGTTGCAAAAAGGGGCCTTGACTTTTTAATAATTTTTCCTCCTTGGTGTCACCAAGGTTCAGATACTCGAGAACCCTAGCATCAATGAGGGCTCGAGTATCCAAGCCAGAATCATGGTGATGGGCTCCCCTACGTCTACCTGATGAACGGCGGGGTGGGGGCTTGTTGGGGACCTCAGGAAGGTGGAGAAGTGGCTGGTTCCGCAGACGTTACTAAATCCTCTGTGGACCTTGAGGCTTCTTCCACAGCCACATTTGCCGAAGGCACTTGGGAAATAGTCCTGATGTGGCTTTCTTGGGAAGAAAGTGGTTGGGTGTCCGAGTCCCCTTCCTCATTCGCCAGATTGTCAACAGATCTTTAAAAAAAAAATGTAAAACACAGTTGTTTAGTGCAAAATGTTAAAAAAAAGTCCAAAAAATACATCGCCCAAAAAATTAAAAACAAGAACCCCCCCCAAAAAAAAACCCGGCACAACAGCATGTGCAAGATGTGTGGGTGGCAGTTAAGTAAAATCATAAAGGAAACAGGGGCCAGCAAGATGCATAGATTGCAAGGGAATGGATGTCAAAACCATGATCGGGTATGCAAACACACATCTGGTTTGAGCAGACCCCTTGTATGTGGGCGGCAATAGGGGCACATGCCGGCAAAGTACGTGGGTCATATCCAGGGGCGTATTTAGGGTTCATGCTGCCCTAGGCACTCTCTGTGATGACGCCCCCCCCCCCCCCAACGTGACCCATTCCCCCACGCCCCAAATAGTAGCATAGTAGCCTCTCCTCAGTCCCCCCCATCCCATAGTAGCCTCCTCCCCCGACAGTAGCATAGTAGCCTCTCCTTAGTAGCCCCCCAACCCCATAGTAGCCTCGTTACCCCCACCCCCCATAGTAGCCTCCTCCTGGACTTATTACAGTGACCTATCCTCCCCCCCAACCCCTGGATACTGAAAATGGTCCTCTGCCAAGCCAATTAACCCCCGCCCAACTACCCCACCATCCCCATACACCCAACTACCCTCAGTCTGTACCCCCCCCCACACCTGCCGCTGGTGCACCTAGATTTTCTGATGCCCAAGGTAAATATTAAAACGCCCCCCCCCCACCCCAAATTCTCAACCTAATCCCTTCCCTCTAGTCCTACTGTTAAAGGGGTTGTCCTCTTTTTACTACTGATGACCTATCCTCACTATAGGTCATCAATAACAGATTGGCTGGGGTCCTCCGGCACCCTGACGATCAGCTGCTTGAAGAGAGAGCAGAGCTCATATGAGAGCTGCTTTCTCTGCTCTGTTCACTTGCTCGCCATAGAATTTGCAGTGAAGAGCAGTAAACAGAGCAGAGAAAGCAGCGCTCGTACAGAAAAAAAAAAA
>ONZH01016116.1:0-115675 GCA_900303285.1 Rhinella marina | reverse complement strand
CCCCTCACCCCACGTAGCATAGTAGCCTCTCCTCAGTCCCCACTACCCATAGTAGCCTCCTCCCCCCACAGTAGCATAGTAGCCTCTCCTCAGAACCCCCCACCCCACAGTAGCCTCGTTACCCCCACCCCCATAGTAGCCTCTTCTCACCCCCCACCTCATAGTAGCCTCTCCTCGTTACCCCCACCCCCCATAGTAGCCCCCTCAACCCCATAGTAGCCTCCTCCCCCCACAGTAGCATAGTAGTCTCTCCTCAGTAGCCCCCCAACCCCATAGTAGCCTTGTTACCCCACCCCCCCATAGTAGCCTCCTCCTGGACTTATTACAGTGACCTATCCTCCCCCCCGAACCCCCTGGTTACTGAAAATGGACCTCTGCCAAGCCAATTAACCCCCGCCAACTACCCCACCATCCCCATACACCCAACTACCCTCAGTCTGTACCCCCCCACCCCCATCCAACCTAATCCACCCCATCCAATCAACCCCCCTATCTAATTACTACTCTATCTAACTTTAGACACCCCCAGCATCAAATCACATTGTAAATTTACCTGACTTGACAGTATGGCGCTCTGCTGTGTTCTCCAGTCCGGTCCTCTCTTCACTTCCTGGCGTGAGAACGGCGGCGGTGTGACGCTGGACGTCATTGGAGCAAGCAACAGAAAGATGTGTGCCTGCTCCAATGAAGAGGCAGCTACTGGAGAGGGAGGAGCGATCCAGTCCTCAGCGGGCGCCGGGCGGCAGACTGCAGCAGTAAAGGGAGCCGAGAGGGACAGCACGGCGCCGGTGACGTATGATTGTATGCAACTATCTGTGCACAGTACCTCCCACCCAGGGGCGTAGCTAAAGGCTCATGGGCCCTGGTGCAACAGTTCAGCTTGGGCCCCACACCTGCCGCTGGTGCACCTAGCTTTTCTGATGCCCAAGGCAAATATTGAAACGCCCCCCCATGCCAAATTCTCAACCTAATCCCTTCCCTCCAGTCCTACTGTTAAAGGGATTGTCCTCTTTTTACTACTAATGACCTATCCTCACGATAGGCCATCAATATCAGATCGGCTGGGGTCCTCCGGCACCCTGACGATCAGCTGTTTGAAGAGAGACCAGAGCTCATATGAGAGCTGCTTTCTCTGCTCTGTTCACCTGCTTGCCATAGAATTTGCAGTGAAGAGCAGTAAACAGAGCAGAGAAAGCAGCGCTCGTACAAAAAAAAAAAAGACAACCCCTTCAAAGATAGACTTGGAAAACATTTCATACTGCACTATAGAGCATACAGGGTCATACAGCGCCACATATGTACCTCTTACATCCAGTGACTTCTCTTTTCTGATGACGTTTTCTTTCCTCTTCTTCTGTCAGACCAAACCGCCATGGTGACTTCTTTCAGCTGTGCCTCGTCCCTGAAGAGTTCAACAAACAGACATCTTACCTTCCTACTTTTCCATCATCCTCTCACTTCTCCACATCTCACCCTGCCCGCCCCCATACTATACTACAGAAACAGCCCCCTAAATACTGTCACCCACACACAAAACAGTACCCCCCCTTACCTTTCAGATCAGATCCCCATATCAAACCCAGAAAGACCCCCATCTCCAGACCCCCATTAGACCCCCAAAAGTCCCATATTTGACCTCAAGACCTCCAAAGCCCCAATCAGACCCTCATTAGACCCCAAACCCCCTATCAGATCCCATTACACCTTCAACAACCTCCCAGACAGACTCAAATCTAGCCCCTATTAGACCTCCTTCAGACCCCTAATTAGACCCTCATAGTGTCAGACCTTTTCGGCCCCCATTTTAGACCTCATTTCAGTTCCCCCTCTAGACCCCCAGTCAGATCCCCCCCACACCATTTCAGGATCCCCCCATTCTGTACCATTTCAGACCCCCCCCTGTCCCACCATTTCAGACCTTAATTAGTCCCACCATTTCAGAATCCCACCATTTCAGACCCCCCCCACTATTTCAGATCATTCTGGCCCCATGTCCCCCCCTTTTCTGCCCCCCATTCTGTCCACCATTTCAGATCCCCCCATTCTGTCCCACCATTTTCCCATTCTGTCTGATCATTCTGACCAAGACCCCATGGTGACTTTCTTTTCAGCTAGATCCCAATCAGACTCCAGTCTCTAGAAGTCAGACCCTTCAGGCCCAAACAGACCTTCCTACCCCTTTTCCCCAATCATACCCCCCCCCCTCTCCCCATGTCACCCCTGCCCGCCCCCTTTCTATTTCTTCCCACATTTCAGATCCCCCATTCTGTCCACCATTTCAGATCCCCCCATTCTGTCCCACATTTTCAGATCCCCCATTCTGTTTCAGCAACCATTTCAGACCCCCATTCTGTCCCACCATTTCAGATCCCCCCCATTCTGTCCCACCATTTCAGATCCCTCCCATTCTGTCCACCATTTCAGATCCCCCCCATTCTGTCCCACCATTTCAGATCCCCCCATTCTGTCCCACCATTTCAGATCCCCCTTCTGTCCCACCATTTCAGATCCCCCCATTTCTGTCCCCACCAATTTCCCATTCTGTCCCACCATTTCAGATCCCCCATTCGTCCCACCATTTCAGACCCCCCCCATTCCCCCCCATTCTGTCCCACCACCCCCCATTCTGTCTCAGTCCCCATTTCAGATCCCCCCATTCTGTCCCACCATTTTCCCAGATTCTCCCCCCATCTGTCGCCACCATCCAAATCAGATCCCACCAATCAGACCCCCCCAGACCCTTCTCAGTTCCCACAATCATACCCCCCCCCTTCTTGTCAGAATCTCCCCCATTTCTGACCCACCTTTTCCTGGTCCCCATTCTGTCCCACCATTTCAGATCCCCCCCATTCTGTCCCACCATTCAGACCCCCCCATCTGTCCCACCATTTCAGACCCCCCATTCTGTCCCACCTCAGTCCCACCATTTCAGATCCCCCATTCTGTCCACCATTCAGATCCCCCCATTCTGTCCCACCATTTTCAATTTCTGTCCCACCATTTCAGATCCCCATTTGTCCCACATTTAGACCCCCCCCCATTCTGTCCCACCTCAGACCATTTCAGACCCCCCATTCTGTCCCACCATTTCGATCCCCCCCCATTCTGTCCACCATTTCAGATCCCCCCCCATTCTGTCCCACCATTTCAGACCCCCCCATTTCTGTCCCACACTATTTCAGATACCCCCCATTCTGTCACCATTTTCAGATTCTGTCCCACCATTCTGTCCCACCATTTCAGATCCCCCCATTCTGTCATTTCAGATCCCCCCATTCTGTCCCACATTTCAGTCCCCCCATTCTGTCCCACCATTTCAGATTTCACCCCCATTCTGTCCCACCATTTCAGATCCCCCCCATTCTGTCCCACCATTTTCAGATCCCCCCCATTCTGTCCCACCATTTCAGATCCCCCATTCTGTCCCACCATTTCAGACCCCCCATTCTGTCCCACCATTTCAGATCCCCCCATCTGTCCCACCATTTCAGATCCCCCATTCTGTCCCACCATTTCAGACCCCCCCATTCTGTCCCACCTATTTCAGATACCCCCCCATTCTGTCCCACCATTTCAGATCCCCCCATTCTGTCCCACCATTCAGACCCCCCCATTGGTCCCACCATTTCAGATCCCCCCCATTCTGTACCCACCATTTCAGATCCCCCCATTCTGTCCCACCATTTCAGAACCCCCCCATTCTGTCCCACCATTTCAGATACCCCCCATTCTGTCCCACCATTTCAGACCCCCCCCATTCTGTCCCACCATTTCAGATCCCCCCATTCTGTCCCACCATTTCAGGACCCCCCCATTCTGTCCCACCATTTCAGATCCCCTCCATTCTGTCCCACCATTTCAGATCCCCCCATTCTGTCCCACCATTTCAGATCCCCCCATTCTGTCCCACCATTTCAGACCCCCCCATTGTGTCCCACCATTTCAGATCCCCCCATTCTGTCCCACCATTTCAGATCCCCCCATTCTGTCGCCACCTTTTCAGATCCCCCCATTCTGTTCCCACCTTTTCAGATCCCCCCCATTCTGTCCCCACCTTTTCAGATCCCCCACTCTGTCCCCACCTTTTCAGATCCCTTTTTGGCCCCCACTTCAGACCTCAGATCAGACAAGAAAAAAATAAATAAACTTACCTCCGGTCCTGGCTGTGTTCCCGCTCTCTCCTCTTCCAGGGGCCCGCGCTGAAGTCACTTGACCTCCTGCAGCGTCAGGTCAGAGGGCACTCTGTACGTCCTGACGCTGCAGGCAGTCAGGACACAGCAGCGCCGGCCTCAGGAAGAGCAAGCAGGAGGAGGGGTAAGTACTGTACAGCGCTACCAGCGCTTCACTCCCCCTCCTCCTGCAGGCTAGTGAGCGCTTCCATTATGGAAGCGCTCGCTAGTATTCTCTTTATAAGATGCATCTTATAAAGGGAAAAGTTTAGCATTAGCGTACTAATTTATAAAATGCGTACGCATTAATGTACATACTAAAATATGCGTATGAATTAGCGTGCAGATTTGAAAAAGCACACGCAAATTCCACCCAAGCATGCTCGGCCGAGCATGCTCGCTCATCTTTAGTTTTCCCTTCACAGGTGTGCCCTGTCAGGTTTAACAAGTGGGATTTCTTGCCTTATAAATGGGGTTGGGACCATGAGTTGTGTTGGGCAGAAGTCAGGTGTATACACAGCTGATAGTCCTACTGAATAGACTGTTAGAATTTGTATTATGGCAAGAAAAAAGCAGCTAAGTAAAGAAAAACGAGTGGCCATCATTACTTTAAGAAATTAAGGTCAGTCAGTCAGAAAAATTGGGAAAACTTTGAAAGTGTCCCCAAGTGCAGTCGCAAAAACCATCAAGCGCTACAAAGAAACTGGCTCACATGAGCACCGCCCCAGGAAACGAAGACCAAGAGTCACCTCTGCTGCGGAGGATAAGTTCATCCAAGTCACCAGCCTCAGAAATCGCAGGTTATCAGCAGCTCAGATTAGAGACCAGGTCAATGCCACATAGAGTTCTAGCAGCAGACACATCTCTACAACAACTGTTAAGAGGAGACTGTGTGCAGCAGGCCTTCATGGTAAAATAGCTGCTAGGAAACCACTGCTAAGGACAGGCAACAAGCAGAAGAGACTTATTTGGGCTAAAGAACACAAGGAATGGACATTAGACCAGTGGAAATCTGTGCTTTGGTCTGATGAGTCCAAATTTGAGATCTTTGGTTCCAACCACCGTATCTTTGTGCGATGCAGAAAAGGTGAACGCATGGACTCTACATGCCTGGTTCCCACTGTGAAGCATGGAGGAGGAGGTGTGATGGTGTGGGGGTGCTTTGCTGGTGACACTGTTGGGGATTTATTCAAAATTGAAGGCATACTGAACCAGCATGGCTACCACAGCATCTTGCAGCGGCATGCTATGCCATCCGGTTTGCGTTTAGTTGGACCATCATTTATTTATCAACAGGACAATGACCCCAAACACACCTCCAGGCTGTGTAAGGGCTATTTGACCAAGAAGGAGAGTGCTGGGGTGCTACGCCAGATGACCTGGCCTCCACAGTCCCTAGACCTGAACCCAATCGAGATGGTTTGGGGTTAGCTGGACCGCAGAGTGAAGGCAAAAGGGCCAACAAGTGCTAAGCATCTCTGGGAACTCCTTCAAGACTGTTGGAATACCATTTCAGGTGACTACCTCTTGAAGCTCATCAAGAGAATGCCAAGAGTGTGCAAAGCAGTAATCAAAGCAAAAGGTGGCTACTTTGAAGAACCTAGAATATAAGACATATTTTCAGTTGTTTCACACTTTTTTGTTAAGTATATAATTCCACATGTGTTAATTCATTGTTTTGATGCCTTCAGTGTGAATCTACAATTTTCATAGTCATGAAAATACAGAAAACTCTTTGAATGAAAAGGTGTGTCCAAACTTTTGGTCTGTACTGTATATACATATATACAGTGGAGGAAATAAGTATTTGATCCCCCACTGACTTTAACCCCTTCGCGACCGGAGCTTTTTTCGGTTCTGCATTTTCGTTTTGCGCTCCCTGCCTTCAAACAGCCATAACTCTTTTATTTTTCTGTTCACATAGCTGTATGAGGGCTTGTTTTTTGTGGGACAAGTTGTACTTTCCAACGCCACCATTTAATATTGCATACGGTGTAGTGGGAAGCGGGAAAAAAATTCCAAACCGGGTGAAATTGCAAAGAAAACGCTATTCCGCTACAGTTCTACGGGTTTCTTATTTACAGCGTTCGATGTGCATTAAAACTGATCCGTTACTTTCATTCTACTGGTCAGTACGAATCCGGCAATACCTAATATGTATAGTTTTTCCTGCGTTTTCATAGTGATAAAATAATTAGAAAGTTGCCCTTTTTTTTTTTTTTTCCTTGTCAAATCTTGACCCCCTATAACTTTTTGGTATTTATGTGTACAGAGCTGTATGGGGGCTCATTTTTTGCGGGACGATCTGAAGTTTTTATTGATACCATTCTGGGGTGTGTATGACTTTTTGATCACTTTTTATTTAATTTTTTTTAGAAAAAAAAAGCGACAAAAAACGGCAAATCGCCATTTGGACGCTTTTTTCCGCCACACAATTCGCCGTATTGGAATTTTTTTTTTTATATTTTAAAAGTACGGGCGTTTTCGGTCACGGTGATACCCATGATGTCTATATTTATTGTTATTTAGGTATTTATTTTTTACTTATACGGAAAGGGGGGTGATTTGAACTTTTACATCTTTTTATTTTTTATATATTTTTTAACATTTTTTTTTAATTTTTTTTTTACTATTAGAAAGCTCAAATATGGGCTTATAAATTGTGGCTTTTTTTTTTTCTTTATGAGCAATTCTGGGTTTTATAGGCTCAGAAAACCATCAATTGCTCATTTCTTATCCTGGCCTGCCATCTAGTGGCCAGAATAAGAATTGCAGTTTGAAAACTGTAATCCTCACCAGCGAGGATTACAGTTTTCATATGGTGTACAGACACCCCGATTGGTCACACGGGGTGTCTGTACACCACCCGGAAGCGAACGCTTCCGGGTTTAGACGCAACTAGATGCCGTGATCACGTGTGATCACGGCATCTAGTCAACCCGGAAGACGCCGCCGATGTAGTAGGTAGCGGCAAGTCTCTGCTGTTAGAAACAGCAGAGACTTGCCGGCCATGACGCCCGCCGCACCCGCGAGCGGGCGCCATGTGCCCGCATCGCCCCAGCGCCGTACATGTACGGCGCTGGTCGCGAAGGGGTTAAAAGTTTTAATACTAAAAAATAAATGAAACGTCCCATAATTTTATGCCAGCTTTATTTTAACAGTGCCACATAGAATATCAAAAGAAAAACGGAGAAAATTACATGAAATGAGAAATAAAAAATAATTTGCATTTCTTTGAGGGAAATAAGTATTTGATCCCCTAGTAAAACCATGACTAATGTTGGCTCCCACAGACCACTGACACACCCTAATCACAGTGAAGTCGTTACCTGGATGAGAGACACGTGTCCCAAATTGTCACCTGTATAAAAGGCCACCTGCCAACAGTCTCAGTGACACTCCAACATCTCCACCATGGGCAAGACTAAAGAGCTGTCTAAAGATGTCAGGGACAAAATTGTTGACCTACACAAGGCTGGAATGGGCTACAAAGCCATAAGTAAGAAGCTGGATGAGAAGGTGACAACTGTTGGTGCAATTATTCGGAAGTGGAAGAAGTACAACATTACTGTCAATCGACCCAGGCCTGGAAATCCATGCAAGATATCACCTCGTGGAGTCTCATTGATCCTGGGAAAGGCTAAAAATCAGCCAAGAACTACACGGGAGGAGCTGAGTAATGATCTCAAGGCAGCTGGGACCACAGTCTCCAAAAAAACCATTGGTAATACACTGAGACGTAATGGTTTAAAATCCTGCAGTGCACGCAAGGTTCCTCTACTCAAGAAGGCTCAAGTCCAGGCCCGCCTCAAGTTTGCCAATGAACATATTAATGACTCCGAGAGAGACTGGGAGAAGGTGCTGTGGTCAGATGAGACCAAAATTGAGCTCTTTGGCCTCAACTCAACTCAACGTGTTTGGAGGAAGAAAAATACAGAATATGACCCTAAGAATACCATCCCCACCGTCAAGCATGGTGGTGTAAGTATTATGTTTTGGGGGTGTTTTTCTTCGAAGGGCACAGGCCAACTTCACCACATTGACGGGAAGATGAACGGGGCCATGTATCACAAAATCCTGGGTGACAACCTCCTTGCCTCCGCCAGGGCACTGAAAATGGGTTGTGGATGGGTCTTTCAGCACGACAACAACCCAAAACATACAGCCAAGGAAACAAAGGAGTGGCTCCATAAGAAGCATATCAAGGTCATGGAATGGCCTAGCCAGTCTCCTGACCTCAATCCCATCGAAAATCTATGGAGAGAGCTGAAGCTTCGCGTTTCCAAATGCATGCCTAAAAACCTTAAGGATATGGAGATGATTTACAGAGAGGAGTGGGCCAAAATTACTCCTGAAGTGTGTGCAAACCTTATAAAAAACTATAAGAAAAGTCTGACTGCTGTGCTTGCCAACAAGGGTTTTGCCACCAAGTATTAAATGATGTTTTCCTAGGGGATCAAATACTTATTTCCCTCAAAGAAATGAAAATTATTTTTTATTTCTCATTTCATGTAATTTTCTCCGTTTTTCTTTTGATATTCTATGTGGCACTGTTAAAATAAAGCTGGCATAAAATTATAAGACGTTTCATTTATTTTTTAGTATTAAAACTTTAAAAGTCTGTGGGGGATCAAATACTTATTTCCTCCACTGTATATAATGGTTCTTGCGGTTTCTGCTTTGTGAGGTGCAAATTGAAATGGCGCCTGCATTTCTAGCACCACATACCTCTTACATCCAGTGATGTCTCCTCTGATGTAGACATCCTCTTCTTCTCCATTCGGACCAGACCACCATGACAAATTATTTTAGCCGCATATTGTCTCTGTAGAGTTTGACACACAGACATCTTAGATTCTTCACTTCTTTTGATCATTCTTCCCTCCCAGTGCACATTGTCATCCTGCTGTTACCCCCAATACTATGCCTTCTGTGCTCCCCAATGCCCCCACATAATATACTATATTATAGTACCATACAGATAGTCTCCCCATAGTAATAAAGCTCCCAGACTACCTCAATAGTAATAGTGCTGCCTTCAGTAGCCCCAATAGCAACTCCATTAGTAATAATAACCTCCATATTATGTGAAATAATAGTGTCCCCAAATATTATACTGTATTACAGTATCATATATAGAACCCCCATAGTAATAGTGCTCCCAGACTGCCCTAATAGTAATAGGGCTCCCCTACAGTACCCCAAAAAGCAACACCATTAGTAATAATAAGCTCCATGGTGTAAATAATGATGAATATGCCGGTTCTGATGTCCCCTTTTTGGAAAGTGAGTAGGGCAGAGTAAAAATGCACTTGTGCAAATAGCTTTAAAAAGTTGGAAGGTCTGTGACTTTTTTTACACTAATTTTATGTAGTTGAGTCTTGATAAATGACCCCCAAATACTAGGAAACAGGAGGATGGATGCCCTCTAAACTTCAAGCCCTCATGTCCACTGTCTCCTTTTGCTGGAGGTGCAGATGTTAACAAGACACAATGCTTCACATTTGATAATGTCCGATGTTGGCTAGCTTTTGGTGAAAAGTCTGTTGCATAATCCCCTAGTCTCTCACCTTACTTTTACTACTGTACACCTATATGATATCCCTTGATCTAATTATAAGCGCTGAGTGATTCGCCATCTGGTCAACACAGTAAAGACCTTTACTCCAGATCTTTGGAGGTGAATCATCTCTCCTTCAGATCTATGGAGGTGAACCATCTCTCCATCAGTTCTATGGAGGTGAACCATCTCTCCTTCAGATCTATGGAGGTGAACCATCTCTCCATCAGTTCTATGGAGGTGAACCATCTCTGCTTCAGATCTATGGAGGTGAACCATCTCTCCTTCAGATCTATGGAGGTGAACCATCTCTCCATCAGTTCTATGGAGGTGAACCATCTCTCCTTCAGATCTATGGAGGTGAACCATGTCTGCTTCAGATCCTCTCCAGTTTAACAAGATATGTACAGGAGAACAGGACTGAGGATCTTACTGCTTCAATCAGAGGTTCCCACAATAAGTTAGGGTCTTTATCATTTCTGTATCAAGCTCTTCACATCTTCCCGCGATTAATCATTTTTTAATATATTTGTATAAGCAGTGATGACTTTGCAAGTAATAAACTGACCTTGTAATTCTCCGTTACTATCCGTGATTCTGCCTGTACATAGATTCTTTGCCGCAGTTGTCAGAAGAAATCCATATACTGGTCTGCTCTAGGTGTATACAGATTTCTCCCCGTTGCATGCATAATCACCCACTTTAGCTGAAGTCCAGCCTGCTTGTACTGACTTCACTTTGTCTACTTCTGACAGTCCAAAAATCACTCCAGTGACATCATCAATACTGGCCAATGTTCATTATAGAGTTTGCGCTGAGTAAGTTATACTACCAAGGCTGAAAGTATTGCACTGGGGATCTGACAACTAGAACTGGTGGGAATCTGACTACCAGGCCATGTAAGCATTGTGTCACTTCAATGTTTAACCAATGTTTAACTGGTGTCTATATTGTAGTGGAGGCACAGGGTAATTACAGCAGGATAGGGAATAACTAAGATCCCAGCAGTAGAACCCCCACCGATCACAAGAACAGGGGACCCTGTACTCCCAGCAGCCCCCCTGAAATGAACGGAGTGGCTGGTCAAGCTTGTGTGTGGCCACTCCATTCATTTCTTTAGGAGTTCCAGAGATAGGTGAGAGGCCACACGCATGTACGACTGGCCGCTCCGTTCATTGCAGCGGGTAAGGAGCCCCGTTCTCCTGTGGATATGGGATATTCTAACAACCAGAATACCTCTTTAAGTGCACCTAGTCAAAAATACAGTCCAAAATCAACTTTAATTCCTAGTGTCCTACTAATACCAAATGGGTTAAATCATGAAGATTAAATTTATCCAATAAACACTGCATCATAATATTTCACTATTCTCTTAAATGTATAGTGAATGTGCCTTTTATCATCATGCCATTTCTAGGACATAGTGAAATTTTTTTACCTGAAATTTTAATTTCCTGTAGTCCACAGGCAGCACAGTCATGAATGGGTTAAAGCACTTGAGCACAACTAGATAGAGACAGGTTAATATGTAGTAATGATCAATCAATTAACCAATCAATCACCATGGCCCCTATAAAGTTAAGCAGGAAGATGGAGCCAGTGTCAAAATTTTTTATTCCATGTCCTGCTAGAAATGTACATGATGTAATCTGTAGTGAATGTCATTTTCTTACCAGTAGCTGAATTTTTGAGTTATATCATACTGAAGTTTCTTATCTCTGTCATGTGACTAGGAATTAGATCCACCAATTCACACATAGACTTATGTGTGGACAGGAAGTCTAATTTTCTATGCATTCCTATGGGAGCCTCACTTTCAGTCTCATAGGAATGAATAGAGAAGTGACTGGCTTGCTGTTCTGGGTCAGTTGGAGGTCAGGGAGTTGGTCACATGACCCAGCTACAATAAGAAGAGAGTGGAAACTCTCAATTTCAGCCTCCGATAAGAAAATGACATTCACTACAGATTATATCATGCACCTTTCTAACAGGTCAGAGAATAAAAATTTTTGCGGGAGTTCTTTAATTAAAATAGTTATAACAATAGTATTTAGGTTAATAACTGTTAATAAATAGATTGTTGGTAGGAATCGGGGGTTTCATCTGGTGTTCTAGGACCAGTTGCCTTTTCCATCTCACACTAGTGCAGGGAGATCAAGATTTATGGGTAAGTCATTTTTGATAAATGTCCCTCATAGTCGTTTTCCCACAAAGAACACATCCTCGATTTATATGGTAGGAGATAAGTGTCTGATCACTGGGGGTCAGGGTTGCCAACCGTCCAGTAATTTCTGGACAGGCAGTAAAAATAAACAACTTTTCCCTGTGTCTGTGAAAGAAAGTTAATGTGTTCATAATTTTTATGAGGGTGGTGGAACTTGATTAGAATATTTCAGTTGTAATTATCATTTTACAGCTGACAGTAAATGCTGCTAATGACTTATTACTGGTACATTGAGCTATTCACATGTATTACTTTTAATTTTTATGATTCATTATGGTTTTCCAACATGTCCATAAAAAATACTGGCTGTCCTGGGTGTAGGACCCCTGCCAATCAGATACTGATGACCTATTGTGTGGACAGATCATCAGTAAGAAAAATGGTATAGAACCCCCTTTAAAGATTTTCCCTTGTCAAATCCCAAAGCTTGTTAAAAAGTCGGATTTTGACTCCAAGAGGTGGAGCAACGTTTGATACATTAGAGCAACACAATGACGCCGCGAAACGTAAAAGGAATAACATATTTTACACTACGTGTACATGACATAATGGGGATAAAACGTCCAGAGTACACTGTGTGAACAGTCTCTGGCGCCCCCATGCGGTCGGCTCATTCCTCTCAGGCCTAGGATTATCCGGCGGCCTGCGTTCCGGAAGTACGTCAGAGCTCCCGCAGACGCGGGACAGACAAGTCGCCGGAGGTTGTGCGGCAGCAGGGGCCGGGCTGCGTCCCAGTGCTGAGACCCGACTTCTGTGTATGAGTTCAGCCTTCATGACACTGCCCTTCGGTAGACGAGTGTGCCGCAAGTAATGACCGGAGTCTTGTATCGCGACACCACACTGCAGTAGAGACAGAATGGAGGAGCAGAAGGAGAACAGGCCGGTCCATAACGCGGGCTGTGAGGAGGAAGAGCTGTGCAGGACGCTGAAGAACCTGGAGCTGTCAGGGAGGGTAAGAAGAAGGATCTGCTCCTTGGACTCCAGGATTAGGGTTCATGGCTTCTGGTGCTTACTGGGATGGTGACAATTTAAAGGGGAACTCTGGTAGAAGAAAATGTCCTTTCTGCTTGTTCTAGTCACTGTGGCGAGGCTGGGCTAAGTGTACACAGAGGGGGCATTTATTACATTAAAGGGGCTATCCAACCCATATAATGCCCAGGCCCCTCATATAGATTATACTTACCTCAACTCTGACACCCTTGTAGCTTCTGATCCCGCTGCTGCATCTCCCCGTTGCGCGAATCAAAACACCCCAGGGGAAGACGGCCAATAGCGGGCCGCGACTAGAACGAGCTTCCCTAGCGTCACCTGTGATACTACCGTAGGTAGGCTTGTTCCCGTCACGGTCTGTTATTGACTGCAACACCCTTAAAGGATAACTCCTTTAAGGGTTTTATACAACAGTCTTAAAGGGGTTGTCACTTCAGTGCGTGTGATGTATACCTGTGTGTGGTGTATACGTGTGTGGGGGGGAGGGGGCAGCGTGTGGTGTATACGTGTTTGTGCTGGTCCTTATGGTCCTAACCCTTATGAAATCTGAACTGTTTTTCAGGTTAAAGAGAGAAGCCTAAGTGACGGTCAGGAAGACCTGGGGATTCATTCTGCTAAATCAAGCGCCAGTGACTTCAGTGATCCAGTCTACAAAGAAATTGCTTTCACTAATGGATGTGTAAATCGAATGAGTAAAGATGAGCTGAAAGCCAAACTTACAGAACTAAAACTGGACACCAGGTAAAGTAAACTGGAGAAAATCCGTTATAGTTTTATTTTACTATGTGCTATATATTGTGTGTAAGGGGTTGGCAGTAGAGATGAACAAAGCGTGCTTCCGATGTCGCTTCGTTCATAACTTCGGAATAATACTGTACGGAGATCCGTGTCCATACAGTATTAGGCCCCATTCACGCGTCCGTATTTGTGCACATCCTGGAAAACGGTCAGTTTTTTGCGGATCCGTTGTACCGCAAAAAACTCAGTTTTTCCAGCACATCCGTTCCGTTTTTCCGTAAAAAACAGAAAGGATGTATCCATATGTCATCCGCAAAAAACGGAAGGAGTAATCAAATCTTTTTTTTTTTTTTTTTTTTTTTTTTCTACCCTCCTGGAACGGAATCCGCAAATGCGGATGACATGCGGATGGCTTTCCGCATGTCTTCCGCATTTACAGACATCCCATAGACTTGTACTGGGCTACGGACCGCAAAATCGGAGGAAAAGTAGGACAGGAGGATTTCTGTTTGCGGATCCGCAAAACGGAACAGAGAAACAGATGCGGACAACATACGGTGCAATGTCCGCATTTTTTCGGGATCCATTGAAATGAATGGATCCGCATACTATCCGCAAAAAACGTCTGAAATTGCGGAACGGACGCGGATAGGATGCGGATGAAAAATACGGACGTGTGAATGGAGCCTTAGAATGTATGGGCTCCGATGAGCCAAAGTAAGTTATTTGCAAAGTCGCGCGTAACTTTGTTCAATAACTTCGGTAGTGGAAAACCACTTTAAAACTTGAAACCGAACCCTGCTTCGCTTCCGAGGTACCAGTCTGAACCAAAGCCAGTTTCGGTTTCAAGTTTTTAAGTGGTTTTCCACTTTAAAAATCAACTACCGAAGTTATTCAACAAAGTTACACGCAACTTCGTGAATAACTAACTTCAGCTCATCAGAACCCATACAGTCTAATACTGTGCGGAGACTGATCTCTTTACAGTATTAATGCGACTTTGGATGTAACATCAGAAGCTCGCTTCGCTCGTCACTAGTTGTCAGAGTAAGGCTTCATGCACACTGTGTGCAGATTGCAGATCCACAAAATAATGATGCTTGTTGCATCCGCATTTTTTTCTGGACCCATTGACTTAAATGGGTCCACAGTCCACAATTTGCAGATGAGTATGGACATATTCTATCTTTTTGTGTAATGGACATATGGATGCTGTGAGCATACGGATCACCCATGTACTTTCTGCCTCTGTATGTCCCTTCTGCAAAAAGATATATGTCTGAACATGTCGAAAAATGCAGGCCATGGGCCCTTTTAAAACAATGGGACCGCATCTGTATTTTACTGAGCTGCGATGGTCGTGTGCGTGGTGCTTTAAAAGAAATCTCCTGTTCCCTCTAAATGTGATTAATTTAAAGTCATATACTCACCACTTCTAACCTCCGGTTTACAGGCTGCAGCAGTCGCATGCTGAATACAGCTTACTTCACCGCTGCAGTCTATAACCAAAAACTGGAGGTTAGAGCTAGAGCTGCAGCGCTAGAAATGCCAGGGGGTGAGGGGGCAGTATATGACTTTTTGTGAGTCACGTTTCAGGGCATTGCAGGAAATTCCTTATAAATGTGCCAGAAAGTACATAAAGTAACCATGCCCTCCCATATTGGCCAAATCACTCCCACTTGTGAGGCTATCTATACCAAAAGGTTTGAGAAGCTCATACGTGGTAATGTATGAGCCCCAATATTAGGGGTGTCAACACAGGAGCCTGCTAAAATTGCTGCAAAAAATGCTGTTTGTGAATCCAGACTGAGCGGTAGTTCATGTAATAGGTATTTGCTATTATGTTTAAATGTTCGTATCCAAAATGCAGTTTCCCATGTTGTTTGGCTGAGCAATCCAGTAATATGCTGATGCTAAGATGGGTATTGATATCGTTCTGTAAAAAAAATACCAAACCGTTAGATATACAGTAGATATGTTGTGGCCAAGTTCACGGCCGGCCCGGTGTCAGCTACCCCTAGTAGAACGCCATTAGCTGGCGCATGCTCACTGCTGTGAGCGATGCCGGTGCCCACAGTGGTCAGAACAATGCGCATGCCCGGACCCGGAGGTGAACTGCACAAGCACGGACTCTCGGCCACCCAACAGGATGACACAGGGAGGGCCAGACGAGGGGTTAGGGAAGAGTTATGCACACAGATGGCAGAGGTGCCTGAGCATTTACTGCCTGAACGCCGCCCCTGGGCACTTGCGAGCCCTCATTTGCATATAATTTAAACCAAAAATTTGTTCTCCAGTAGAACTAGAGGATCAGGCATTCTCTGACAAGAGTCATGAGGGCCCCCATACATACTGGTTGGTGGCTTAGACCAGCATTTAATATGTGTGACCCATATAGATAAGGATCGGAATAAAATACTTTTGCTGATATTTTTTATTTTTTATTTTTTTTTTATTTCTCTCCCTCAAAAAGAGGAGTGAAGGATGTTCTGAGCAAACGTCTGAAGAATTACTACAAGAAGCAGAAACTGAAGGAACCCAGCTGCAACAAAAACTACTACGACTACATTTGTGTCATTGACTTTGAGGCCACTTGTGAGGAGGGCAATGCCCCTGATTACATCCATGAGATCATAGAGTTCCCCATCGTCTTGATCAACACAAGGACAATGGAGATTGTAAGTTTGTAACTAGTTTAGTGGTCCCACATGGCAGCACTTCTGTTGAGGTTGGAATATACATTGGAAATGTGTAAATGCATGTCCTGTTCTGTGGAGATCGCTTTTCAGTGGCCATTTCATTATCACAATTAGGATGACAGTTAACACCTATATATAGAGAACATGGATCCACCTTTCACAATGAGTGATGGTAATAGAGATCAATTCTTTTCACAGAGCATGTCTAGAACACCCTTTCAAGTCTTAAAATTTACAGGTCAGGTATTTAAAAATGGCGCCCCTGCGGGCCTACACTTAACCCCTCAGATGCTGTGGTCAAATGTAACCACGGCATCTTGGAGATCAAAAATCGTGCATCGGCTCCCCCTCATGAGGATTGGAGAAGCCGGAGTGTGTGCGGCAGCCTCTGTATTCCTTGATGATACAAGGCTGCCGCACATTAGTTCCTATGGAGATCCTGCCTGTGACAGGGCTCCATAGGAATATAGTGTAATCCCCTAGACTTCAATGCTAACGCATTAGCGTCTATGAGAAAAGAAATCTAATGTTTGCTTGTTATAGTTCATGTAAAAGTGTAAAAAAAAAAAAAAATTTTTAAAAATATATTAAAATAAAATTTTTTAAAATATGAAAATATTTATCCCATGTGGCAGACAGATCCATACACATTAAAAAAAAAAGTTATAGGGGTCAGAATATGGCGCTGCAAATTTTTTTTTCTAAAGATTTTTATTTTTATTATTATTATTATTATTATTATTATTATTATTAAAACCCAAGAAAAACTATACATATGTGGCATCGTAATTGTACTGACCCACAGAATTAAAGAAACAGGTCAGTTTTACTCCATGGAAAAACAAAACTTGTTTTTTAATTCCACCCCTTTTGGAATTTATTTTCCCTGCTTTCCACTACATTTTATGCAACCATGGATGGTGCCATAAGAAAGTGCAAATAATCCCACAAAAAACAAGGCTATGTGAATGGAAAAATAATAACGTTATGGGAAGGCTGGGAGTAAGAAATGGAAAATTGTCCTGTCTTGAAGGGGTTAATTTTGCCATTTTTCACCTTAAGGACCAGGCCATTTTTAGCAAATCTGACATGTCACTTTATGTGGTGATAACTTTAAAATGGTTTTACTTATCCACCCATTCAGAGTTTTCTCATCACATATTGTACTTGATGACAGTGGTAAATTTAAGTCAAAATATTTCATTTTTATTTATTAAAAAAAAACAACCAAATTTACCAAAAACTTTCTCTACTTTTAAAATACATAGGAATACCTCCAATAATAGTTATTACTTTACATTCCCAATATGTCTACTTCATGTAGACATATGGGGAATGTAAAGTAATGACATTTTATTTTTTTGGGGAAGTTAGAAGGCTTAGAAGTTTAGAAGCAAATCTTGAAATTTCTCAGAAAATTTCCAAAACCCACTTTTTAAGGACCAGTTCTGAAGTCACTTTGTGAGGCTTACATAACAGAAAACACCCAAAAATGACCCCTTTTTAGAAACTACACCCCTCAAGGTATTCAAAACTGATTTTACAAACTACGTTAACCCTTTAGGTGTTCCACAAGAATTAAAGGAAAATGTAGACGAAATTTCAGAATTTCACTTTTTTTGGCAGATTTTCCATTTTAATCCATTTTTTTCCGGTAACAAAGCAAGTGTTAACAGCCAAACAAAAATTAATATTTATTACCCTGATTGTGTAGTTTACAGAAACACCCCACTCATGATCGTAAACTGCTGTAAGGGCACACCGCAGGGCGCAGAAGGAAAGGAACACCATATGGTTTTTGGTGGGCAGATTTCACTGGGAAAATTTTAAGTTGTCATGTCATATTTGAAGACCCCCTGATGCACCCCTAGAGTAGAAACTCAAAAAAACTGACCCCATTTTGGAAACTACAGGATAAGGTGGCAGTTTTGTTGGTACTATTTTAGGGTACATATGATTTTGGTTTCTCTACATTACACTTTTTGTGAGATAAAGTAACAAAAAAAAGCACAGTTTTTATTGTTATTTACAACTAGAGATGAGCAAACATGCTCCAAACGAGCACTGTACCGCTCGGCTCCCCTGCACTCGCATGGGCGCAGGCAGCCGCTTCCGTCCTCCTCAGGACGAGCGGTACAGTGCTCGTTTCGAGCACGTTCGATCATCTCTATTTACAGCGTTCATCTGACAGGTTAGATCATGTGCTATTTTTATAGAGCAGGTTGTTACGGACGCGGCAATATCTAATATGTATGCTTATTTAAGTTTTACACAATAATATTTTTGAAACAAAAAAGATAATAATCATGTTTTAGTGTCTCCATAGTCTGAGAGCCATAGTTTTTTTTATTTTTTGGGAGATTTTCTTAGGTAGAGGCTCATTTTTTGCGGGATGAGGTGACTGTTAGATTGGTACTATTTTGGGGGGAATACGCCTTTTTGATCGCTTGGTGTTGCACTTTTAGTGATTTTGGGGTTAGGTCATGTGATATTTTTATAGAGCCGGTCGTTACGGACGCAGCGATACCCAATATGTATTTTTTTTTATTATGGAAAGCACTTTTTTTTTGGTCTTCAACTTTTGACTCTGATTCCCTCTGCAATACATTACAATACATTGTGTATTGTAATACATTGGCTGTCAGCTTCTATGCTGACAGCCTGCCTGTGAGACTTCTGCCTTCTGTGCCATTGGGTCCCTGTCCCTGCAGAGCGGGGACCCGATGGGGAAGTGGAGGCTCCGCAAACCCCATGCATGCTGCGGTCAGCTTTGACTGCGGCATACAAGGGGTTAATACGCCGGCATCTGTGTTTTCACCGATGCCAGCGTATACAGCAGGGGTCCGGCTATCAGTGATTGCCAGACCCTGCCGCTGAATGGGTGGGCGCAGCTCCTGCACCCGCCCGATCACCATGCACTACATGTATGTCATGGGTCCTTAAGGGGTTAAGTTAATTGAAGTGTTTATCTCTTTAATCATACAATTTTATAATATACTTGTATCTAAAGGTCTGCTCACATACCTTTCTTACACCTATGCAGTAGCCCCTATCTTAAAAAAAAAAAAAAAAAAAAAAAGGTATAGGCTGGTCACATGACCGTTTAGTCCTATTCTGCCAATCGATTACACAGGACTGATTCTTGGGCTGTACCATTTTACTGTACAGGCAGGGGCTACTGCCTCGATATAAGAACAGCATGGGCAGAATTTTTAAACATGTATTTTAGCAAATTGTACAGTTTCCAGTTTTATACACATACATAGAAACTGGGACGCCATTTTAAAGCCTCATGCACACATCCATATCAGTATCCGTTTTGCAGTCCACAAGTCGTGGATCTGCAAAATATGGATGCAGTCTATGTCCTGCCTACATTTTGTTTGCAGACCCTTTGCTTTCAAAGGGTCTGCGGTCCACATTTTGTGGACATATGGGGTCATTTATTAAACTGGTGTAAAGTAGAACTGGCTTAGTTGCCCATAGCAACCGATTAGATTACTCCTTTCATTTTCCATAGGAGCTGTCAAAAATGAAAGGTGTTATCTGATTTGTTGCTATGTTTTACATCAGTTTGATAAATGACCCCAATAGTATAACCTTTTATGGAACGGACATACGGATGTGGAAAACGCACATATTTTGCAGTCATGTGCATGGGTCCTAACTCCTACAGTACTATGGTTATTCATGTATTCCCTTTTTTTTAAAAATCTTTTTACAGGAGGATACTTTCCAGCGATATGTGAAGCCAGAAATTAAGCCAAAGCTTTCTGAATTCTGCATTAATCTTACTGGAATAACCCAGGTAAGTATTTGATTAAATTATGGAAAATGGCTTATCCTTCTAGCTGGAATTCTAACGTATTAAGTGACATTAATATTCATGACATTATTGTCCATGTCCTTTACTTTATAAGTGAATATTTGTGGCTAGAGCGTTTTGTCTGCAGCATAATTGAAGAAACTCAAGAGTAAGGGCCCATTCACGCGACAATTTTGTGGAATAGATGTGGCCCCATTCATTTCAATGAGCGGCATTTGATTTTGGCAAGCTGTGGCTCCGCGAAAAAATATATAACATGTCCTATTCTTGTCTGCAATTGCGGACAAGAATAGGCATTTTGTATGGGGTGCCAGCCATGTGTGTTCCGCAAATTGCGGAACACAACCTGGTCGGCATCCGTGGTTTTACGGCCGTCTGAACGGCCCCAAGACACACACAGAGTTCATAGATATTCATGAGGCCATTTGTTTAACCCCTTAAGCCACCATGATGTACTTGTACGTCATGGACTGCACTGTATTAAGCCCCCCTGATGTTCATTTTTGTCATGGCAGCAAGCTGTCACCATGTCTGCAGAAATGGTGACCGCACTAGTTTTTTTACAACTAACTGGCCCGGGACCAGTGAAGGCGGTCCGGTGATTGCTTTGATTGGCTAGTCTAAACAGACTAGCCAATCAGAGGATTAAATAGCCGGCTAAAGGTTCTGATCCCCACAGTTTGTGACTGTGGGGATCAGGGCTGTGGAGGTGAAGTCGGTATAAAATAGACCGACTCCGACTCCTAAGATATATAATGAATTAGTACATTTAGTTCAATGCAATAAGTGCTGAATATATTTTTATAAGAATTTGTGAAAATGATGAAATGTCCTATAAATGTCTGTTCTATTCCTGATCTAAGGATTTAGGCTTTCAGTTGAGATGACTGTGTACTGCCCTTTATGTCCAGTGCATGTTCTCTCTGTATGCTTTACGTTTCCTCTGAGCTCATGTTTGGAGAGGTTAGCTGCTCTCATGGCTTCTATCTGCTGATGTAAAACACCTAGGGCCTTATGTATGAAAACTGTCTAGGTGTAGAAGTTTCTTTGTTGCCCATAGCAACCAATCAGAGCTCCCCTTTCATTTCATATAGTGCTCTGGAGAAATGAAAGGGGAGCTCTGATTGGTTGCTATGGGCAACAAATAAAGTCTTAGACCTAGACAGTTTTCATACATCAGGCCCAGAGGCGTAGCTACTGCTACTTGGGGGGGGGGGGGGGCGGGGGGGTTTGCAGGGGAGGCGATGCTCCGGGCCCAATACCTCTGGGGGGGCCCAGCAGGGATGGCCTTAGTACAATCAGGCGAATACAAGTGAGCACTTCCATTATGGAGTCTGATGGGGCACATTAAGCCGATCTGAGGTCTGATGGGGCACATTAAGCCGATCTGAGGTCTGATGGGGGCACATTAAGCCGATCTGAGGTCTGATGGGGCACATTAAGCCGATCTGAGGTCTGATGGGGGCACATTAAGCCGATCTGAGGTCTGATGGGGCACATTAAGCCGATCTGAGGTCTGATGGGGGGCACATTAAGCCGATCTGAGGTCTGATGGGGCACATTAAGCCGATCTGAGGTCTGATGGGGGCACATTAAGGCCGATCTGAGGTCTGATGGGGGCACATTAAGCCGATCTGAGGTTCTGAATGGGGGCACATTAAGCCGATCTGAGGTCTGATGGGGCACATTTAGCTGATCTGAGGTCTGATGGGGGCACATTCTGCTGATCTGAGGTCTGATGGGGCACATTCTGCTGATCTGAGGTCTGATGGGGGGCACATTCTGCTGATCTGAGGTCTGATGGGGGCACATTCTGCTGATCTGAGGTCTGATGGGGCACATTCTGCTGATCTGAGGTCTGATGGGGGCACATTCTGCTGATCTGAGGTCTGATGGGGGCACATTCTGCTGATCTGAGGTCTATGGGGCACATTCTGCTGCTCTGAGGTCTGATGGGGGCACAATACGGTGATCTGAGGTCTGATGGGGGCACATTCTGCTGCTCTGAGTCTGATGGGGCACAATACGGTGATCTGAGGTCTGATGGGGGTCACATTCTGCTGATCTGAGTCTGATGGGGGCACATTCTGCTGATCTGAGGTCTGACGGGGCACAATACACTGATCTGAGGTCTGATGGGGGCACATTCTGCTGATCTGAGGTCTGATGGGGGCACATTCTGCTGATCTGAGGTCTGATGGGGGGCACATTCTGCTGCTCTGAGGTCTGATGGGGGGCACATTTCTGCTGCTCTGAGGTCTGATGGGGGCACAATACGGTGATCTGAGGTCTGATGGGGGCACAATACGGTGATCTGAGGTCTGATGGGGGCACATTCTGCTGATCTGAGGTCTGACGGGGCACAATACACTGATCTGAGGTCTGATGGGGGCACATTCTGCTGATCTGAGGTCTGATGGGGGCACATTTAGCCGATCTGAGGTCTGATGGGGGCAAGGGACTGTTAGTTTAGTGATGTAAAAACTGGGGACAGATTTCCTTTAACATAGGAGTCCCCTTTTTTACTCCTATTAATCCTATATTTTCCTGCATTATGTGGTAGAGTATTTACACTAGGGTATGTAGAAAGTCTATTGTACTGTACTTAACAGCATAGATGATCTAGCAGTTTATATAGTCATCTTGCTAATACAATATTATAACCACAACTAGTAGTATGTGCCTGTGAAGTTGGAAACGTGCATTTGGGAAGCCAATAAGTGGGGGGCCCACTCAAGTATGTTTCGCCCCCCATGAGCTGAACCTCTAGCTACGCCTCTTATTAGGCCCTTAGTGAGCTGTACCCAGAGAAGCCTGATAGATTACAAACTGTTTTTGTCATGACTTATCTGTACTATTGATTTTATGCAAATTTGTTTAAAGTTATCACTTAAACATGCTCCATGTATGAGGGAGTCGGAGTCAGGGGAAATTGAGGTGTCCGAGTCGGGGCTTTGGCTTACTGACTCCACAGCCCTGGTGGGGATCAGAACCTTTTAAAATGTTTAAACTTGATCTTCAAGAACTAAGTGGGTCTGGTCCCAAAAGTGTAAAAAATAAATAAATAAATACATTTCCTATATCCGCACATTTAAAATTAATAAAAAAAAAAATAAAAACACCACACGTGTTTGGTATTACCTCGTCCGTAACAACGTGTTTTATAAGATGATCATGTTACCTTTACTGCAAGGTGAACGCCATTAAAAAAAAAAAAAACTATGATGGAATTGCAATTTTGCCCACCTCACTTCCCAAAAGATGGTATAAAAAGTGATCGAAAAAGTCACATGTACCCCAAATTAATACCAATTAAACCGTCACCTCATCCTACAAAAAAATGAGCCCCGACATAAGACAATTGCCCAAAAAATAAAAAAATATGGCTTTCCGAAAATGAAGACACACAAACATGATTTTTTTTCAAAAATGCTTTTATTGTGTAAAACAAAAAAAATACACACATTAGTTATGCCCACAGCCGTGACAACCTGCTCTATAAAAATATCACATAATCTACCCTCTAAGGTGAATGCCGTAAAAAAAAAAAAAAAAAAAAACTGCCAAAAAAAGACAATTGCAAAAAAAAAGTTTTCTGAAAATTGCGACAAAATCGTGTCCCCACCCCTCCCCCCCCCAAAAAAATGCTTTTATTGTGTAAAACTGAAATAAAATAAAAAAAATTGACATATTGGGTATCACTGCATCTGTAACAACTTGCTCTATAAAAATAGCACATGCTCTAACCTGTCAGATGAATATTGTAAAATACAAAAAATAAAAACTGCCAGAACAGCCATTTTTTTTTTTTGTTTCCTTGCCTCACAAAAAGCGTAATATTGAGCATTCAAAAATCATATGCACTCCAAATTAGTACTAATAAACTTCTCACCTTATCCCGTGGTTTCCAAAAGGGGGTCACTTTTTGGGAATTTCTACTGTTGGGGTGCATCTGGAGGGCTTCAAATGAGACATGGTTTCTAAAAAACAGTCCAGCAAAATCTGCCCTTCAAAAAGCTCCTTTCCTTCTGACTCCTGCAGTGTGCCCTTACATAGTTTACCACCAATATTGAGTTTTGTTTGGCAGCTAACCCTTGCTGTTTTACAGAAAATAATTCGATTAAAATAGACAATCTGTTAATAAATTGAAACTTAGGCCTTATTCATATGTCAATTTTTTCCATCGGTGATTTTGAGCCAAAACCAAGTACGGCTCTAAATATAGAACAGGTGCAGATATTTCCCTTATATCTTATCTCTGTGTAGTCTCCAAGCCTGGTTTTGGCTCACAATCACTGATGTAAATCACTGACCAAAACACGTGTGAATAAGGCCTTAGAAATTTAATCTCATTTTCCTTTCATTCTTGTGGAACATTTAAAGGGCTAACAATATCAGTTTTGAATAACTTGAGGAGTGTAGTTTCTAAAATGGGGTAATTTATGGGTGGTTTCTACTATGTAATCCCCAAAAAGTGATTTTAGAAATGAACTGGTCTCAGAATGCCTTGGATAAGAAAGTGTTCCAGAGTTATTGAGCAATTCTCTGTTGCTAACACCCATGTCGAGTATGCCACTTGGCTTGTGCTCGTATAGAATGAAATGCGATTTCATTTGGATTTTATAAGGTTATTTAAGTAGGGGATGTAATAAAACAAACTTTTATTTCACAATTCTAAAACTAACACCATGTGTACCGCACATGCAGCATCTGTTAAAGATGGCACCCGCTATGTTAGCTCACCCCACGATAAAGCTGCTTGACCACAGTATTTGAAAGCTTGATGGGTTAGAAGACACCTTTTTCTACCTCATAGTGCATGCAGCGCCCCTCTAGTGCATGCAGCGCCCCTCTAGTGCATGCAGCGCCCCTCTAGTGCATGCAGCGCCCCTCTAGTGCATGCAGCGCCCCTCTAGTGCATGCAGCGCCCCTCTAGTGCATGCAGCGCCCCTCTAGTGCATGCAGCGGTCTTTTTTTTCTTTTTTTATACTGCTCCTAGTTTATGCAGTACATGGTTTTAGTTTTATAATTGTGAACTAAATGTTTTATTATGCCTTCTAAACTGTTCTAATGTATATATTGGATGTAGGGGTTTTCTATATATCCCCATACGTCATTACAGGCATTCTTTGGATGTTCAGGGTTTATAAGTTTAGTTTTCTTTCCTCAGGAACTTGTTGACAAGGCAGACCCATTTCTTGTGGTTCTCCAAAGTGCAGTGGACTGGATGAGACAAAAGGAACTGGGTACAAAGTTCAAGTATGCCATCCTGACTGATGGGTAAGGGCTTCAGCTTTGTGTTTCGCACTCTTTTGTACTAAAGTCTGTACTAACCATGACCTAACGGCTCTCTGTACTTGTCTGTAAGTAAAGTAACTATATGCCCTATAATATCACCGTTCTGGAGAATCGTTTCTTACGTGTGTGTTGTATTATTCTTGGTACAAATTTATGAACACATAGACAACATAGGTGTTAATATTTGGAGGTGTCCCAGCTCATTGTGACACTGTCCAATCAGTGCTGTGTCACACTGTGTGGGGGCACACCCCTTTTGAGAAGGAGAATGACAACTGGGTGTTACCAATTTATTCATAAATTTCCAGGAGGTACGGCACACTTTTGGTTTTGAGGACAAGGTGTGCCACTATGTTTTTACTTGAAAAATAAGTATTTGCTGTAATAGACTTCACGAGTGGTGACAGATTCTCTTTACAGTAAAACTCCAGATAAATACAGAAAATTCCCATTTACCTGGAGTTTAGGTACTTTGCTTATCCCCATACTAAGCTGCTAATGGTTTGTAAAAATGCCACTGTCTGAAATGTCCTCTGCAGCATAAATGGAAAATGCAATGCACTGTTTCAGTGTTACACTAAGGCTGATCAGACCCTGAGGGTCTGATCAGCCTAAGGTACATGGCAGCTAGGACGCTTTTGTAAAGCGTCTGGTTGCCATGGTAACCATCGGGCCGCTGCCATTGCAGCAGCGGCGGCCCGATGGCAGAGAGAGGGAGCTCCCTCCCTCTTAACCCCATGGATGCTGCGGGCGGCTACTGACCGCAGCATCTATGGGGTTAAACAGCTGAAATCGGTGCCAGCACCGATTTCAGCTGTAGCAGCAGAGTGTGAGCTGTAATTACAGCTCACACTCTCTGCTGATGGCAGCGGCTCCGATCCTGAGCCACTGCCATCATATAATACAGAGAGCAGGAGGGGGCAACGGAGGCACCAGGGGTCACTACAAGGGGGGCACTACAAGGGGGGGCTGTGTGGGGGCACAGAAAACTTACCTGGTTTCAGGCTGCGATCTCCAGAGTGGAGATCGCAGCCTGAAACCGGCATTTTAGTACTGAAGCGCTCCGATTGGTTAGTCTGCAGAGACTAACGAATCGGAGCGCTTGCTGGCAAGGGACCACCCTGATTGGTCCCTTGCTGGCTTCCCCGAGGTCTCTGCTCTTCGGGAGAGCGGAGACTCCGGGGCTGTGACACTTTATAGTGTCACAGTCCCGGTAAGCAGTTTGGACGTAACTGCACGTCCAAATGCCGCAAATTACTTGCACTTTGGACGTACAGTTACGTCCAAATGCGGCAAAGGGTTAATGAATGCCTCAGACTGATGCTATACAGTGGCATCCATCACCATAGAGTTCCATTGTAAAAAAATAAACAAAAAAATTATGTTGATATATACTTTTTTTTTTTTTTCTTTTTTACCGTTCTCTGCAGGATGTATTTTTTTAATACAACGTATCCGTTAAACAGATGGCAAAAAGTGATGTGAACCCAGCATTACTGCTAAAGAGCCATGCAGGGAATTCGGGGTCTGCTCCCTCTGACTCAATCGGCCCCCCGCACTGTGCTGACAGGGGGGGCGACTGTTGCCATGGCAGCTCTGATGCCTTATCCAGACATCGGAGCCTGCCAGCTACAGAAGCCCAGGAGTTCCAGCCTGCAGGCCGAGTCGCCTAGGCAGCTGTCAGCGTCTTACTGTCTAAGATGCTGACAGTTCAATTCAGTACAAAACAGAATGTATTGTACTGAATTGAAACAGGGATCAAACCCTGAAAAGGTGAAGTCCCACAGTGGGACAAATATAAAAAGTGAAAAAAAGGTTGTTTTTTTTTTGTTTTTTTTTATAAAAAAAAAAAAAAATTTCAAGTTTAAAAAAAAAAGCCCCCTCACCATAAAATAGTGTTTAAAACAAAAAAAAAGACATACTAGGTATCGCCACATCAGTAACAAAGTGCCCTTTCACACGAGCATGACGGATTAGGTCCGGATGCGTTCAGGAAAACTCGCACCATTTTGCAAGCAAGTTCAGTCAGTTTTGTCTGCGATTGCGTTCAGTTTTTTCCACACGGGTGCAATGCGTTTTGATGCGTTTCTCACGCGCGTGATAAAAAACTGAAGGTTTACAAACAACATCTCTTAGCAACCATCATTTAAAAACGCACTGTATCCGCACTTACTTCAGGATGCAATGCGTTTTTCACTGAAGCCCCATTCACTTCTATGAGGCCAGGGCTGCGTGAAAAACAGAATATAGAACATGCTGCGTTTTTCACGCATCAGTTCTGCGTTGCGCTCATGTACACAGACCCATTGAAATGAATTTTTTAAAACATTCCTTCTAATCTCCTAAAAAAAATAAAATGATGTTTACAAAATGATCCAAACATGAAGTAGACATCTGGGAAATGTACAGTAACAACAATTTTATGAGGTATCACAATCTGCTTTAAAGGAAATCTGTCACCAGGATGATTGCTACTAAAGTAAAGCCATAACTAGAGATGAGCGAACGTGCTTGTTACGAGCACTGTAGCGCTCTGCTCCCCTGCGAACATATCTAGAAGTATGAGTGTCATACCAAACGGATCCGTCCCCATTGATTTACATGCAGTTGTGGACGGATCCGCAATGCCTGCGGGCATTTGTTCGCAGGGGAGCCGAGCGCTACAGTGCTCGTAACGAGCACGTTCGCTCATCTCTAGTTATAACCTAATAGCACTTAGTACCTTATTTCCAGATGTGCTTTTGTTTCAGAAATAGATGTTTTCTATCTTCCGAAAATCCAGTTTATTTGGTATGCAAATGAGCCAGTAAGGTGCCCAGAGGGTTGTCACTCTTGCAGCAAGGAGCCCAGGCACGCCTCCTGCTAGTGCCCAAGCCTGCCCTCATCCTGGGGGCAGGGAAAAGGGGGTGGAGTTATGGCTTGAATGTGATGTAGGAGGCGTGCCTGGGCTCCTTCCTGCAAGAGTGACGCCCCTCTGGGCACCTTACTGGCTCATTTGTGTTAGGAGCCATACAGTGCACATTACTTTATAGGTTTGTTTCCTCTATGCTGCAAGGGACAGTGGCATCTGTGGTTATTACCACTGTGTATAAGGCTATGGTGGAGGTTAAGGGTCTGAAAATGTAAAAAATTTTTGTCACCTCCCTGTAATGAATTGGGATAGCTGGGATAGTTTTCTGTACAGCTGTGTAGGAGGGAGCACTGCTGTACACAGAAACTTAAGGTAGCCATGTCAAGTTGACCAAAATGGTCGATTTCAAACAAAAAAAAATTGTTTGTTTGTAGTTATATTTCACTCAGCAATCGTTTTAGCTGACCAGTGACCATTTTCGTGAGAAAAGAACTCGGTTATGTTGGATATTTTATTCAATTAGTCAAACTAAACACCTTTTATTTAAAGGGAACCTGTCATCTCCAAAACGCCCCCTGAACTAGAGTAAGCGGTGTATAGTGTAAGTGATGCTGAATCCGAATATGTAAGTTTTATCTTCATACTCACTTCCATTCTGACGCTGTGCTCCCACAAACCTGCAGTAAAATGCACTCACTGGACTCCAGTGCTCACTGACATAATGGAGAGGACTCAAAGAAGAGTCCAGTGAGTGCATTTTACAGCTGGTTTGTGGGAGCACAGCATCAGAATGGAAGTGAGTGTGAAGATAAAACTTACATATTCGGATTCAGCATCACTTACACTATACAACGCTTACTCTAGTTCAGGGGGTGTTTCGGAGATGACAGGTTCCCTTTAAAGAAAGATCCTTTGTCCATTGCTTTTTCATTGAACATGTATGTGATCAACTATAGTGGCCAAATAGGGAGTAACTATTACATCAGTGGGGATCCTACCACTGGGACCCCGACTGAGAAGCGGCCGTTTGGCATATTTGAGTTAATGTAACTGGAATATCCCTTTAAGGACTCAAGTGCACCGTATTGTGCCACCATGAGAAACCTCATTCTCCTCTTAAAAGCAATGTTCTAAGAGGGAAATATTTCACAGCACGCCACAGCTCACAGCTAAATGATATGATATCCCCAAAGTCTGAGTTTCTCCAGCAGTCATATGCTTCCGTCAGGTTAGATAGGTTAAGCAAACGTTGCCTTAAAGGGGTTTTCCGGCAGAAACAAGTAAACTGCTGATGGTGCTGTGTTGACTTGGTGTACATAGGCATCACTAACTACTACTTCTGTTTTGCAGGTCATGGGATATGAGCAAGTTCTTAAACATGCAGTGTCACATCAGTTGTATAAAATACCCACGGTTTGCAAAGAAATGGATTAATATTCGCAAGTCTTATGGGAATTTTTACAAGGTTTGGAGCCATTTATGTTGGTTGCATATAACATGATCAGAATATGTTTTATATGCAAAATAACGTGCAAACCGAAAATATCAACTAAGTGCTGCTTTCAGATTTTGTTTTGTTTTATTCACAGGTTCCAAGAAATCAAACCAAGTTGACAATGATGCTTGAAAAACTGGGCATGTTATATGATGGTCGCCTTCACTGCGGTTTAGATGATTCCAAGAACATTGCGCGAATAGCTATTCGCATGCTGCAAGATGGCTGTGAACTTCGTGTGAATGAGAGGCTGCATGCAGGCCAGCTAATGACTGTATCTGGCTCCCTGGCTTTTGAAGGGGCTGCCATTCCCCATAATCCACAGCGCAAAAAGTAGCATTTTATTTTCTTTATTTTTAGAGCACTTTAAAGTATATTTTAATAAAAGTATTAAAGCCTATTTATGCCCACTGTACATATGTGTGGCAGTGGTATGGGAAGTAAATTATGCCGTTGTGGATTGTTAAATTGATTTCAGTAATAAAAGTTCCAATAGTCCTTAGGTGCCTGCATAATAGTTTTTCAAATCAAACAATGCTCTAAAAAATACTGCACTATACAGAGGACACCCTATACACACACCGCACTATACAGAGGACACCCTATACACACACCGCACTATACAGAGGACACCCTATACACACACACCGCACTATACAGAGGACACCCTATACCACACACCGCACTATACAGAGGACACCCTATACACACACACCGCACTATACAGAGGACACCCTATACACACACCGCACTATACAGAGGACACCCTATACACACACACCGCACTATACAGAGGACACCCTATACACACACACCGCACTATACAGAGGACACCCTATACACACACACCGCACTATACAGAGGACACCCTATACACACACACCGCACTATACGGAGGACACCCTATACACACACACCGCACTATACGGAGGACACCCTATACACACACACCGCACTATACAGAGGACACCCTATACACACACACCGCACTATACAGAGGACACCCTATACACACACACCGCACTATACAGAGGACACCCTATACACACAAACCGCACTATACAGAGGACACCCTATACACACAAACCGCACTATACAGAGGACACCCTATACACACAAACCGCACTATACAGAGGACACCCTATACACACAAACCGCACTATACAGAGGACACCCTATACACACAAACCGCACTATACAGAGGACACCCTATACACACAAACCGCACTATACAGAGGACACCCTATACACACAAACCGCACTATACAGAGGACACCCTATACACACAAACCGCACTATACAGAGGACACCCTATACACACAAACCGCACTATACAGAGGACACCCCATACACACAAACCGCACTATACAGAGGACACCCCATACACACAAACCGCACTATACAGAGGACACCCCATACACACAAACCGCACTATACAGAGGACACCCCATACACACAAACCGCACTATACAGAGGACACCCATACACAAGACACTAGATATAGATGACACTTACCCTCTTCACACCAAGTTCAGTCCTCTTCCTGTGCCCTGGTTGTCTGAAGGACCTTGATCAGGTGACTGTGACATCACCAAAGGTCCTATATGTTCTGCTAGGTACACTGTGTAGCCCCGCCCACTCTCCAGTCCTCACCTCACTACTGTATTGCTGGGGGAAGGAACTTGCTGCTGTGTCACTCTGCGTCAGCAGCTTTCTGTGAGCAGGAATAGCAGACTCAGCTATACACGTCACACTAATTATAACATAGCACAGAGAGGTAACAATTGTAGCAGTCAGTGTTTTTATGGGTTCTGCTGTCCTTGAATTTTAGATGTCCATGAACGGCATAGAGACAGCTTTAGGGCCCTTGCAGACGAGTGTGCGACACGCACGTCTTCCGCATCGCAATTCCTGGCCTGAACTCCCGGCACTGACGGGATCACATAGCATTATACTGATTTATGATGCTATGTAACCCTTACAGTTCTGGAATTTATTGGATAACACTAACAGCATTTCACCTTTCATTTTTCAGCGCTCCCTTGGAAAATGAAAGTTGTAATGTGATTTGTTGCTATGGGCAACTAAGCCAGTTTCCCTTTGTGCCAGTTTCGATAAATCTCCCCATTGTGTCTTCTGGTTGTGAATAGTCCATCGAGGGTTTTATCATAGGGATGAACGTATTTTTCCAATGTGCTTCCACATTTATTAGAACTAAGCGGTTGCCACTGCCATATATCGTTATGCTGCCACTTTGTTGAACGTCGTCCTGACGAACCTAGATATAGGGGAAACGCGTTGAGGGCTCAAGTAGCGATTAAGGAAGGGTCTTACTAGAGAGGTCCCAGGTTCCAGCAGCTGGGGGTCGCCCTTTTCAGGGCGAGTGCTCCAACTAACAGCCATGACAGGGTTTACCCGGCATTAGTTTAGTATCGGTGAGGGATTCTGTATGAATAGGGAGCAATTACTCAAGCACCTTAATACTTACCTCCAGGTATACACCAAACCAATTGTGACCGTACCTGTGAGCACTTGTCATCAGACTAGAAATAGAGCGACCTCCAGCCTACTGGAATTATTTAGGAGCCTGAGATTCATCTAGTGCAGACATTATTTACTAACCCTACCTTTTTAAGATATATTTAGTTTGTTAGTCATACACTGCACCTCTGTTCTTGAGTGATTAAATAAAAGTTAAGTTTTAAATTTATAAGATACAATGACAAAAAAAAATAGAGGGTGTACTCAGTTCGCTTAGTTCTAATATATACCGTAAGTACCACTGAGACGGTAGGAGGAGACAAATCATCCTCTGGTTGATAAAGTGCTTCCATATTTGTTTGAATAAAGTTGTAAGTTCTGCATTTGGGATATCAGTTGACTAATGGAGAAGTCCTTTTCCCTCTTCAAGGGCCCGCCCTGCTGTATAAATGTAAATGTTCTATACCTTTTCAACCTCTCCCTAACATATGTTTTATGACATATGTGGGGTCATTAAAAAGAATGCTGACTTCAGAGCTGAGTGAACACCAGAGCCTGAAGCTGCCTACTGTTTTACAGCGTGATCAGTGACAACTTCGACCATGGACTTTTAATCCTTCAGATGCTGTTGGTCAGTTGGGACCACAACATCTGAGTGGTAGTTTGGCAATAGAGGGATGCTCGTAGTGACCAAATGCCCACCTGTCCCACAACGATATTGTGGTAGACATTTTGAGTTGCTATCGAAACCAGGAGCCTTCTGAGGCCTCCCAGTTACGTTCCTATCAACAGGAACATTTTTTGTTTTGAAAAAATTACATAAAAAAATTGAAAACTCTCAAATCACCCTTTTTTTTTACCTATTTTACAAATAAAAATAAACAGTAAAGAAAACACAATAGGCAATGACAACTCTGAAAATCCCCAAATATTCAAATATAAAAGTATTTATCCTGCACAGTGAATCCTGCAACACTGGGAAAAAAAATCAAAATGCTTTAATTGCCAAAATTTTTTTTATAAAAAGTGATCAAAAAGTCATACAAACCCTTAAAGGGGATTCCGAGTTATATATATTGATGACCTATAGAGATGAGCGAACGTGCTCGTAACGAGCACTGTACCGCTCGGCTCCCCTGAGCTCGCATGGGCGCAGGCAGCTGCTTCCGTCGGGTGAGGAGGATGGAAGCAGCTGCCTGTGCCCATGCGAGCGCAGGGGAGCCGAGCGGTACAGTGCTCGTTACGAGCATATTCGCTCATCTCTAATGACCTATCCTCAGGATAGGTCATCAATATCAGATCGGCGGGGGTCCGACACCTACTCACCACTACCCCGTTACGGCCAGCATGTAAACAGTGAAGAGGAGGCAGCGCTGATCCGGGCGCGCGCCTCCTCTTCAAACAGCTGATCCGGGTGTCTGACCCCCGCCGATCTGATATTGATGACCTATCCTGAGGATAGGTCATCAATAAATATAACTCGGAACACCCCTTTAAATGATATTAATAAATCCAAGAAAATGTAGCTGTAGTAGATTAGATGGTCCATAGAGGATCATGCTCAGCCCAAAGACACTCAATAGAACTGTGCTCCTGGAACCACCGCAAAACATTGTTATCCTTGTGAAAGGATGTGTTATCTGCCTGACAGGACCAATTTACTAGTATGACAAATATGTGGTGCATTTTGATGGTCCTTGACAATTTGTTATAACCCTGTAATTCACATGCAGGCGAAGTGCCTGCATAACACCTTCTTTCTCAGCCCTTAGCAGTGCACCAGTGGCACACAATATCCTGGTGCTTTGCTTTATATTGATGACATTGAAGACTGGGCAGTCTGCTGCTACCGGCAGTTGTGACAGTGAGTAACACATCAAGCATGCCCAGATAACATTACATAATATCATATCATGAATGCTGCAGTTTGACACAGAAGCACTTATATTCATTTCTCTGAGCTCACTAAAAATAGGTCAAGCGGAGTGTGGAAATACAACAGCTGTACCTCTTATAATGCACTTATGAGTGCACCTCTAGATGGCACCAGTGGGTTGTCACACTGCATTACCAGACATGAGCCTGTCCAGCATGCCTATGGAAATGGCAGGTTTACATTTTATTTTTTTTCTCCAACTGATTAGATAATGAATGACATAACTTTGCATCAGTTTTTCCATAATTCAGGGAGTCAGAAAAATAGATTTATCATATCTATCTATAAATCTATCTCTAATTATCTGTCGGGATGCATTCCGTTCTGGTTTGTTCAGTTTTATGACCGGACACAAAACCGATGCAAGCTGCGGTTTTGTGTCCAGTCTGCAAAACTGAACTTTTTTTTTTATCACCAAAAAATGGATCCAGCACCATTGACTTACAGTGATTTTCATGCCGGATCTTATGTTTGCCTGGTCAAGAAAGGAGGGTGAGCGCTATAATCTCCAGCACATAAACTGCAGTATCTGTAACTGTTGCCAGACTGTATTTTGAAAGGGGTTATCCTGCAAAAATAATTTATTACCTATCCACAAGTGTTAAATAACAGATTACGGGATGACTGATCAGAGGGACTCTTAGCAACCAAGAAAACAGGCTCCCTGAGTTCCCTCTCTGACTGTAGTGTTGTGCTTATGTTACTCCACCTCTCTATTCACTTCTATGGGGCTGACATAAACAGTGCTTATCAGTCTCGTCTTTATGTCTTTGCTTTACAGGTTGTCCAGATGGTGGCATGCATTCTTCTTAGCTGTCAGGTATAGGGTGAGGTATGGATAGCAGACACGGCTCAGGAAGAGTTTGGTGTTGGTGATTTTGAAGCTCTGTGCCACCACACTGGGACAGGTAGCTTCTGGGAGGTGCAGTGAGGAGTAGATAATAGGGGAGGTTTGGGGCTAATAGGTGAGAGTGTAGATGGTCCATGTGCAGTGCCTATTGAAGCTGTTGTTGGCCTGTGACATAGTTAGGCCTGAAGCCTTTTTTTTTACCCGAGAACATTGCATTGTGCTGGACGCCAGTGTAGGTTACCTGGATGCTGGGAGCCGTGACGTTTGGCCTGAGGGAGCTTTGCAAAGTCTTACATCTGAAGAGAGTATTTCGGCTGCTTCACTACACAAGTGTTGTTGTCACAGAGCAAACGGGACACCACACTACAAGCTAATGGATTTAATTAATATAACATTTTGAGACCACCACTTTAAATTCGTACGCAAAGCTGTTAAGCTACTAAAAAACGTATTTATTAATAATGATCGGTATTCTAATTTGTTTTCTCCTTCACATTCACTTTATGTGACAGTAGTTGCCACATGTCTAGAGCTTTATGGCATTACATGCGCTCCCTACAATGTAATACTATAGAGCTGTAGGCACTCCATGTGCTGCCGTATGAAGCTTTTGTATGGGACTATATTAGGGAGGTATTCTCCACTAGAAACAATGAATATCAGAATATGATGATGCAAACAAAGCTTAATTTTTTTTCAAATATTTTTTAACATAGTAAAACATAGTATAGATGATTATTTCTATTGGAAGTCGGGGAAGAAAAAAGGAAAATGGAAAAAAAAAAAAAAGAATATTGGCCTGGTCCAGAAGAGGTTAACTGCTTGTTGTAATAGCAATCATTTATTGATGACATCATAGTGGATAATTTTGGTGGATGCTTCTCCTCAAGGCTGGAATAACAAATGCAATTTGTGGCAATTTTTTAGCCAATGCCAAGGTCAGAAGTGGATTCAAAAAGAAGGAAAAGTATAAAGTAAAGACTGATATGTTATGTGTCTTCTCTCTTTAGTTTCCACTGTATTTGGCTTAAAATACTGCCTCCAAATTGCCACAAAACTGTATGTGTGATTACAGCCTAAAAATGCCCTAAATACCAAATATCAGTGTTAGTACACATTAACACCACAGCATTTTCAGTATTTCTTACCAGAAGTATATTCTCCCAGTGTTTGCGTGAGTTTTGTTTGGGTATTCCGCTTTACTTCCATGCTTAAAGGGAACCCGTCATCAACTTTATGCTGCCCTCAGTGAGATCATTGTATCTGGCATAGCTGGATAATACCTTTTCCCACGGGAGCCCATTGACTACAATAGGACTCATGGGGACCCGGCCTGTTTACTGTATTAGTGTCGCGATTCGAAAGAACAAAAACTGCTGCCTGTCGAGTATCATTATAGTCAATGGAGCCTGACGGTGCTCCATCAGTGTTCGGCTATGCATGATGTGATGATCTCCGGCAGGCTTTCCCTCTGCTGGGAGAGCCTGCTGGACGATGTAAGTGCTAGTGTGAAACTAGCTTTACAAACATACTGATTTCAGTGGTGTGTCATTTATGAACTAAAAGTGGTTGCTGAGAACCAACATCATGAGCAGCATATCCTGGGCCTGGTAAAGAGTCATGGCTGCCTGAGAAGAGTCACACTTATTCATGAAATCCCACGGTACCTACGCACCTATCGATATTTGGCAGTCTTTTTAGTTTTCTCCCTAGGAGATATATGGCAATCATCAGAAGGGGGCAGAGAGAGGAGATGATTATGAATAACCATGACTCTTCTCTAGATTCAGACCGGGATTGTTGAACAGTGTGTTGTCATTCCAGCTCTTAAGATCGACATATCACACATTGAGCTGATAGAATACTGGGAGGGGCTGGTGAAGACCCAGTGGTCACGGTGCACTTTGGCACCAATGACAAAGTTAGAAGTAGGTGGAGGGTCTTAGGTTTTCATGGACTTAGTTTGCAAGCTCCGGGCAAGAACCTCAACGGTAGTATTTTCTAAAATACTACCTGTACCACGACCACACCAGAAAGGCAGTGGGAGATTAGGGAGGTAAGGAGGTAAACAAGTAGCTCAAGAAATGGTGTAAGAACAAGGGGTTTGGAGAACTGGGCTAACTTCTCTGTTGGCTACAGGCTCTATATTCGGGATGGGCTGCACCTCAATGAGGACGGTGCAGCTGTTTTGTAGGAGAAGATGGCTATAAGGTTGGAGTGTTTAAACTAGGGGCTGGGGGAGTGACTACCTTATAGAAGGGGAAGATAGTGTAGGCAGTCAACTGGAGCGAGGCAATGGAATAGGGGTTGGATTGGGGGGAGGAACCAGTATATTTCATAAGGAAAGATGTAGGGTAAAAAATATCCCAAACCCTACAAATCGAATGTATACTGATGCCAGAAGCCTGACTAATAAAATTGCTGAACTGGAATTAGTGATGCTATGGACTATGACATAGTGGGAATAACAGAGACACGGCAGGATTATAGCTATGACTGGGCAGTTAACGTACGGGGTTACAGTCTGTGAAATGGTAAATGTAAATAAAGCCTAAAACAGGAATGTAGTGAAGAAGCGTTAAAAAAAAAAAAAACAAGAAGAAAAATAGAATTCGTAAAAGACAAATAAAGGCAGCCAAGCTGGAGACAGAGAGGCTCATTGTCAAAGAGAGTAGAACTAACCCTAAAATGGCCCTTTAACCCTTTCTACCCCGGAGGTTTTTTCGGTTATGCATTTTCGTTTTGCGCTCCCTGCCTTCAAACAGCCATAACTGTTTTATTTTTCTGTTCACATAGCTGTATGAGGGCTTGTTTTTTGCGGGACAAGTTGTACTTTCCAACGCCACCATTTAATATTGCATATGGTGTAGTGGGTAGCGGGAAAAAAATTCCAAATCAGGTGAAATTGCAAAAAAAAAAACGCTATTCCGCTACAGTTCTACGGGTTTCTTATTTACAACGTTCGATGTTCATTAAAACTGACCAGTTACTTTCATTCTACTGGTCAGTACGAATCCGGCGATACCTAATATGTATAGTTTTTCCTGCGTTTTGATAGTGATAAAATAATTATAAAGTTGGCCTTTTTTTTTTTTTTTTTGTCATATCTTGACCCCTATAACTTTTTGGTATTTATGTGTACGGAGCTGTATGGGGGCTCATTTTTGCGGGGCGATCTGAAGTTTTTATTGATACCATTCTGGGGTGTGTATGACTTTTTGATCACTTTTTATTTAATTTTTTTAGAAAAAAAAAGCGACAAAAAACAGTGAATCGCCAATTGGACGCTTTTTTCCGCCACACAATTCGTATTGGAATTTTTTTTTATATTTTAAAAGTACGGGCGTTTTCGGTCACGGTGATACCCATGATGTCTATATTTATTGTTATTTAGGTATTTATTTTTTAATTATACGGAAAGGGGGGTGATTTGAACTTTTATATATTTTTTTTTTATATATTAACTTTTTTTTAAATTTTTTTTGTGATTATTTTAAAGCTCAAATATGAGCTAATATATTGTGTTTTTTTTTCTTTATGAGCAATCAGGGATTTACTAGATTGAGATAAATCCAAGAATTGCTCATTTCTTATACTGGCCTGCCATCTAGTGGCCAGAATAAGAATTGCAGTTTGAAAACTGTAATCCTCACCACCGAGGATTACAGTTTTCATATGGTGTACAGACACCCCGATTGGCCACTTGGGGCGTCTGTACACCATCTTGATGCCATGTGATCACGGCATCAGAGGTCCAGGGAGACGCCGCCGATGGCGGTAAGTAGTGGCAAGTCTCTGCTGTTAGAAACAGCAGAGACTTGCCGGCCATGACGCCCGCCGCACGAGCGGGCGTCATGTCCCCGCACCAGCCCAGCGCCGTACATGTACGGCGCTGGTCGGGAAGGGGTTAAGGAGTGATGAGGGAGGAGTTGTAGAGAGCGATGATAATAAAGTGAATTTATTATATTTTTTTTTTCACTATATTCATTGAGAAAAATGAAATGTCAGAACTCCCCATTAAATGTGGCCTGTCTGACTCAGTGGCGTCTTAAAAAGATTAAAATAGACAAATTACCAGGTACAGATGGCATACACCCCTGTATTCTAAGGGAATTAAGTAATGTGATAGACCCTTATTTCAGACGTTTACAGAATGTAAAATTACAGGGCCTGTTTCACAAGATTGGCGCTTAGTAAATTTGGTGCCAGTATTCAAAAAGGGGTCAAAGACAGCCTGGAATATTACTAAAGTAGTAAGTGGAATGGGTGGACTATAGTACCCAGAAAATTTATCAAAATTAGGGTTATTTAGTTTAGAAAAAAAGATGACTGTGTATAAATATATCAAAGGTCAGTACAGAGATCTCTTCCATGATCTATTTATACCCAGGACTGTGGACTGTGACTAGGGGACATCTTCTACGTCTAGAGGAAAGAAGGTTTCTACTCAAACATAGAAGGGTATTCTTTACTGTAAGGTAAGAGCAGTGAGACTATGGAACTCTGCCAGAGGAGATGGCGAGTTCAAGAGGGGCCTATTTCTGAAGTGTAATAATATTACAGGTTATAGTTACTATAATTGTGGAGAAGATGCAAGCAGTTATTTTGATTGCCTGACTGGAGTTGGAGGAGGAGTTTTTCCCATAAAATGTGGAAAATTGGCTTCGACCTCTGGAGGTTTTTTTTTTTTTTTTTGCTTTCCTCTAGATCAACTTTCAGGATGACAGGCTGAACTGGATGGACGGATTTCTTTTTTCAGCCTTACTATGTTCTCAGGCACCCATAACTATTTTCCAGGTCCGGGCTGTAATGATTATACTGCTTGTTCTTGGCAACCACTTACTTTTAGCATGAATGACACACCACTGAAATCAGCATGTCTGTCACTACATTATGCTACCCTCAGTGAGGTCAGCATAAAGTTGACAGGTTTGCGGTTAACTCCTTCCTGGCTTTTTAAATCTACCAACCTTCCTCAATTGGCACTTCTTCCTTTGAGTAATCTGACCCTTTGTGCCTTTGTGCATTCAAGGGAATGGTGCTGCCTGAGGAAGGTAGATTGATTTAAAATTTTTACAAGGTGATGGGTCCTCTTCAAATACAGATACATACAGCATAATTGATCAATAGTAAGGAGACTTTAGTAAACCTGTAACAAAAAAGGTTACATTTTATTGTGCAATCCCAAAATACATGTGCATCTCAATATATTACAATATCATTGAAAAGTTAATTTATTTAATTTAATTAAAAAAGTGAAACTTATATAGATTAATTACACACACAGTGATCTATTTCAAGCATTTATTTCTTTAACCCCTTACTGATCACCCATACGCCTTTTTACGGTGGTCACTAAAGGGCCTTAGGCTGGGCCGCCGCTTTTTTACGGCAGCCCAGTCTAAGAGCTGCACAGGTCCCCCACATGAGAGCTGCGGCCCTACTCTTATAGCCCAGACTGTCAGGAGTGCCTATCCGGGTTGTTTAACACTTTACATGCCGTGGGCAATGGTGCCTGCCACATGTAAGGTGCTGACAGAGGGAGCGGTCTCCCTCTGTCTCCCATCGGCACCCCGCAAATGCGATCGCGGGGTGCTGATGTGTGGGAAGGCTGGCTGGGGCCTATGAAGGCCCCAGACCAGCCTTGCTGGTCAATATTAGAATAGCATTGCCATTAAAATGCAATGCACTATAGGGATAATGCATTGCATTTTAATACTGGAAAATACTGTTTGTTATAGTCCCTTTGTGGGACTATTAAGTGGTTAAAAAAAAAACCCATATTTATTCAATTAAAAAAATCCCATAAAAATTTTTGCTTTTTTTCCATTGAAAATCCGTTTTTCAATGAAAAAAATAGCAAAAAAAAAAAAAATCTGCCCCATATTTTTGGTATTGCCGCATTTGTAACAACCCGGACTACATAAATATCACATAAATTATCCCCTATGGTGAATGCCGTAAAAAAAAAAAAATTTATTCTTAGTTGCCACCGAAAAAAATGTAATAGCAAACAATTAAAAAGCGTCATTTACTCAAAAATGATACCAATAAAAAATACAAGTCATCCCGCAAAAATCAAGCTCTCACACAACTCCATAGAAAGAAAAGTAAAAAAGTTATGGGTCTTGGGAAGCGGCAATGCAAAAACATTTTTCTTTTAAAAAAAAAAGGGTTTTATTGCAAAAAAGTAGTAAAACGCAAAAAAAAAAAATATATATGTATTTGGTATCATTGTAATCGTATTGACCCAGAGAATAAAGATGTTATGTTATTTATACCGAAAAATGAACGTCGTAAAATTTATAATGTAAAAATGTAGTGGCAGTATTGCAGTTTTTCCCATCTCCCTCTCAGAAAGAGTTAATAAAGGCCGCTTTCAGATAAGCGTGTTGAAATTCTGGCTCAGGATCTTGATGATATACCATCAGTATTGTCATCTGGATTGCCTCAGTATTGTCATCAGAATTTCATCAGGATTTACCTGCATATTTCTTCCTTCCTTCATTATTTATGCACTGCACAGACTGTAATGTGCGTATTTGGAAACAAATCCGCACAAAACTTGGGCATGCCGCGGATTTCAAATACTGATGGAAATTATACGGCTCATGTTAATAGCTCTAATCATTAACATTAGCAGCGGATTACGGTACATTAAATCCGGACTATATACACATTGCAAATATGCTCGCCTGAAAGCGGCCTAAAGTTAATCAGAATGGCGCCATTAAAAAGTACAACTTTTCCCGCAAAAAACAAGCCCTCATACAGCTATATAGACGGGAAAATGAAAAAGTTATAGCTCTTGGCACATGTATAATTAAATTGTCCAGCTAGAAAAACAATCGATCTCCAGATATTAGTGTTGGTCCCAGGTTCCAGCAGCTCCACTCCTGACTTGTGTTAAACATGAGAGTTTCCTGTGTCGGAACGTGACCAGTACTGTGTGTGTGTGTGTGAAAGTAGGCTGGTTTACCAGGTCATTTCAATAACTAATCCAGCCCCTTCTCTGTCTATGCATTGGACATGACAAGAAGGGGGCTGGCTTAGCTACTGAAATATGGTAGTTAGCCAGCCCCCTATACACAATACAGGTCATGTGCCAACACAAGAAACTCTCTGGGAGTGGAGCTCCTGGAAGCTGGGACCAACACAGATATCTGGAGATCAGGGAACTTTTCTTAACTCATGTATATTAGTACGTGGTATCTCTTCTATTCTATATCTATATATCTGTACACATGCATACATATGTTGTGAGCTAGACAATCCTTTTAATAAAATCAAATACAGGGTGCACAACATGACCAAATTCTCTGAGACATTAAGTGTTTTTCCTGTATTAGCGCTCACATTTACTTTTTACATAAAGTGCTGTGGTTTGGTCTCTCAAGTTACAATGGCTTCATTTTCTATTTTCAACACACAATGGTCTTTCATGGGTCATCGTAATTTGAAACTAGACTCAAGATACAATGCCTCAGACCCTGCTGACCTTTAGCAAATGTGATTGACTGGAAGATCCAACCAATCAACGTGGGCATCTTACTGCAAAACTAGTAGTGCCTCTCTACATTACAGTATGGTACTACATGTACTGTACTGCTCTTTGCCTGTGCCCTTATGAGCACCTCCGCTGGACACCAGGTGAGGATGGCTCCACGTTATTTTTATGGTATACTGTGTGTATTGTACAAGATCCCAAAGGAGCATCTATACTCACCTGAATGAGGATTTACAGGTTCTAGCTCTCTAAGAGCAGGTTTACATGGCTTGATGGAGCCAGCGATTGTCAGGAAGGAAGCATTCTTTCCCGACAAATTGTCTGTTCCTCAGTGGAGATGAAGAGCTACATTTACATACAATGATCTCCACTGTATGGGGATGAGCGATGGCCACTTTAATTGCTCATCCCCATATAAATTCATTGTTTCTTGGCAGCAGATGGCTATCTACACAGCAGGATCTGCTGCCCAGAAACAATGATTGAGGTGTCTGCACCAACAATAATTTCTCCCTATGAACGAGCATTTCATTCTTTCATTGGGTGATCTGTGGCACCTTTACATGGGCTGATTATCTGGAACGAGCGTTAGTACGAACTTTTGTTCCAGATGATCGACCTGAACATGGGGCTGTGTAAACCCGCTTCAACTGTTATATGTAAGGATTTGTTTTATTTGCTGTAGTTATGTGATTATTTTCTTTGATCTTTATTTCATTGAGGATTACATTTTGGGTCTTTAAAAACCAATTACTATTTTTCATAGAGCTATGTATCAGGATATAATTATTTCAATGTACAATAGTCATCCGGGAACCAATTAATATTGTAATTTGAGGAAGCATTGTATTGTGATTTGATGGAGCATTGTATAATGCACTACTGCATTTATAAGCTTTTAGTCTTCAATGCACATTTTTGGTCCTGCATTAGGCCCCATTCACACGACCGTATATTTGCGGGCCCGCATTACCGGGGACCCGCAAATATACGGGGGCCGCCCGGCATGTGTTCCGCAGCGCTCGGAACACACGCCGTCCGGCCCCATTGAAAATGTCTGTACTTGTCCGTGCACATGGACAAGTATAGGACATGCTTCTAAAGAGCCGCGGCTCCCGGCCCCATAGAGGTGAATGGGGCCGCATCTATTCCCGCATTTTTGCGGATAGATACGGCCCCATTCATACGGTCGTGTGAATGGGGCCTTACTGTTATTTCTTTGTATGCTTACTAAAGAGTACTTTTTTTATCCTTTGTGTATGTTTTTATGGGTTCATATACATTGAGTTCGGGGTGCCATCCATCTTGTTTCTAAATAGTTTTGTGTTTATATGTAGTAAATATATATTTGTTGCTAATTGGTAGTATGCATTTGTATTATTGACATTACCAATTGCAAAAGATACTAGAAGTAGTGCTGTCGCTCAGTATGATCCATAGTGAGGGTGACTAAAATGTCTTCTGTTGTGATAAGCTAAATAAGCTCATACATATACTTTGTAATGTAATTGTTGGGGTTATTCTGCTTTATGAATTAGAATTAGCAACCCTTTAAGAATGCTTTGTTACATCTACAATTGTATATTATAAAAAGTGAGGCATGGGAGCCAGAGATAGAGGTGTCAAACAAACATTTTGTAAACTCATGTATAGTGCTTGTCATAGAGAACCAAATGGGAGGATTGTGGTAAAATGCTTCCTGCCATGAACATATTATAAATAGCATATAGCTGACTGACTAATAATTGCCGACTGATTGGTTTTGAATTGCTATATTCCTGTAGAAAAGAATATTTCACATAAAACAGAAAAAAAATGCTTGCATATACATAAGCCCAAGTGTAATTCATTCCCCCTTCCCCTCTTGATTCTGTTTTATTAGGGGTATTCCTAGCAGCAGGGCTGCCATCAGGAATTTCGGGGCCCGCCCTTTCGGGTAAACTTTACAGATTTGCTTAATATGCAGCAGCCTCCACATAGCACATTACATCTTTCTTTTTTACGGCATATCACAACTGCTTTTTTTGCCCAAAAGATTAGTAAGCCTGCCACCGCGACAAGGTAGACTCTTTAGGCAGGATCCTACCCTAGGCTAATGTTTTTACGCTACATGTTATATTATTATTATTCACACACTGATAAACATTTTCAATAGGGAAACACAGTTGCCATTAAATTCAGTTACATGCTTGTAAGTGCAGAGTGTTGAGGCACATTGTGTTGATCTGAGGTCTGATGGGGGCACAAGACGGTGGTCTGATGGGGCACAAGACGCTGACCTGAGGTCTGATGGGGGCACAAGACGCTGACCTGAGGTCTGATGGGGGCACAAGACGCTGACCTGAGGTCTGATGGGGGCACAAGACGCTGATCTGAGGTCTGATGGGGGCACAAGACGCTGATCTGAGGTCTGATGGGGGCACAAGACGCTGACCTGAGGTCTGATGGGGGCACAAGACGCTGACCTGAGGTCTGATGGGGGCACAAGACGCTGACCTGAGGTTTATTATCCCTGTACAGTGACATCACTGTGTGTATTATCCCTGTACTGTGACATCACTGTGTTTGTTATCTCTGTACTGTGACATCGCTGTGTTTATTATCCCTGTACTGTGACATCGCTGTGTTTATTATCCCTGTACAGTGACATCGCTGTGTGTATTATCCCTGTACAGTGACATCGCTGTGTGTATTATCCCTGTACAGTGACATCGCTGTGTTTATTATCCCTGTACGGTGACATCACTGTGTTTGTTATCCCTGTACTGTGACATCACTGTGTATATTATCCCTGTACAGTGACATCACTGTGTTTATTATCCCTGTACAGTGACATCGCTGTGTTTATTATCCCTGTACAGTGACAACGCTGTGTTTATTATCCCTGTACAGTGACATCGCTGTGTTTATTATCCCTGTACAGTGACAACGCTGTGTTTATTATCCCTGTACTGTGACATCGCTGTGTGTATTATCCCAGTGCAGGAAGAGGTAAGTGGTCTGTGTTTGTTTTCTATTTTTCAGGGTCATGAATGCAGAGGACTATGTCGGATTCGGTGGACTACGTCGGACCAGCTTTTTTTTTTTCCCCCCAGACACCTGTTTGACCATTTTATTAAAAAAAAAAAAAAAAAAAAATCTGGTCCGACGTAGTCCACCGAATCCAACGTAGTCCTCTGCATTCACGACCCTGAAAAATAGAAAACAAACACAGACCACTTACCTCTTCCTGCACTGGGATAATACACACAGCGATGTCACTGTACAGGGATAATAAACTCAGTGATGTCACAGTACAGGGATAACAAACACAGCGATGTCACAGTACAGAGATAATAAACACAGTGATGTCACAGTACAGGGATAATAAACACAGCGATGTCACAGTACAGGGATAATAAATACAGCGATGTCACAGTACAGGGATAATAAAAACAGCGATGTCACAGTACAGAGATAATAAACACAGTGATGTCACAGTACAGAGATAATAAACACAGTGATGTCACAGTACAGGGATAATAAACACAGCGATGTCACAGTACAGGGATAATAAACACAGTGATGTCACTGTACAGGGATAACAAACACAGCGATGTCACTGTACAGGGATAGTAAACACAGCGATGTCACTGTACAGGGATAATAAACACAGTGATGTCACAGTACAGGGATAATAAACACAGCGATGTCACTGTACAAGGATAATAAACACAGTGATCACAGGCCTCACCTTTTCTCGCTGTCCGTCCCGCTGTGTCCAGGCCCTGCACTGGGAGACGCTCTCTAGTCCATACAGAGCGGGGGGTAGGGGGGTCGGTACCAGGAGACCGGGAAGGAGGCACGGACACGGCAAACACTAAAGAGAATGAGGAGCCATGAGAATGAGACCCAGAAATATGGTTGTCTGAATGCACCCTTAGGGCCAGTATTAGGATTAGGGTCGGTATCCGTTAGGGGCCAGTATTGGGTTCAGAGGCAGCATTAGGGTACATTCACATGATCATATTTCCATTCACTTCAATGGGCCCGCAAATCCGTAGTCCACGGCCCTGCAAAAAAGATAGAGTATGTCCTATCCTTGACCGCAATGTCAGATGAGAACAGGCATTTCTATTATAGGGCTGGGCATGTGTGTTCCACAAAATGTGTCCGCACGCGGCCAGTATCCGTGTTTTGGGGATCCGCAATTGTGGACCGCAAAACAAATATGGTCATGTGAATGTAGCTTTAGGGTTAGTGGTCAGTAGTAGGGTTAGGGGTCAGTATGGCGTACTATTAGAGTTAGAGAAAGTATTAGGAGTCAGGACAGTATATTAGGGTTAGCGGTCAATATTAGGGTTAGGGACAGTATTAGAGGTCAGTATTAGGGTTAGGGTTCAGTACTAGGGTTAGGGACATGGCCAGTATTAGGGGGGTGAGACAGGGCCAGTATTAGAGGTCAATACTAGGGGGTCAGGGGCCAGTATCAGGGTTAGGGGTCCAAGGTTAGTACCAGTATTCGGGGTCAGTAGCCAGTATTAGGGTAAGACAGGGCCAGTATTGGGGGTCAGTAGCCAGTATTAGGGTTAGGGTAAGGCAGGGCCAGTATTAGGGTTAGGGTAAGGTAGGGCCAGTATAGAGGGTCTGTAATAGGGAGGCAGGGCCAGTATAGAGGGTCTGTAATAGGGAGGCAGGGCCAGTATTGGGGGTCAGGGGCCAGTATCAGGGTTAGGGTAAGGTAGGGCCAGTATAGAGGGTCTGTAATAGGGAGGCAGGGCCAGTATTAGGGGTCAGGGGCCAGTATAGAGGGTCTGCAATAAGGAGGCAGGGCCAGTATTGGGGGTCAGGGGCCAGTATTGAGGGTCTGTAATAGGGAGGCAGGGCCAGTATTAGGGTTAGTGCTGCATAGGGAGAGGGCAGTTTATGCTTACCTGTTCAGGCGCGGTCCCACGATGCAGACCCGGCCTCTTCTGGCAGGTCTGCTCCTGAGGAACGTCGCATGACGTCATCGCGCCGCCTACGTCACATGAGTGCGCCGGCCAACGGGAATAGAGGAGCAGGGAACCAGAGGTTCCCTTGTTCCTCCGGCGCTCGCTACTGCAGGCACAATTGTATCTGCATCTAGTGGATGCAGATACAATTGAGTTCAGTAGCCACCTCACAGCGGCCCACTTATTTAAAATATGGAGCGGCCCACCGGGCAAATGCCCGATCGGCCAGATGGCCAGTCCGGGCCTGGTTGAGGGGGATTGTTGACAGGCGTCCGGGCCCCCCTTTCTTGACGAATCTGCCCGGGCCCCCCACAGCAGGTTCTGCTGTACCCCCCTGATGGCGGCCCTGCTGGCAGTCCCATAGAGTTTGAATGGAGCAGCAGTGCACATGTTCCACCTGCTACACCATCAAGACAGGGTAACGGAATGCTGTTCTCAGGATTGTGGGAGTCCCACTGGTTGGACCCTAAATGATCAGTTAGTTATCCCCTATCCACTGGAGAGGGAATTGTAGTAACTGGAATACACCTTTAAAGTAATAATTGTGTAACTTACATGTAACACCCATTTGGGCAGGCTTTGATAGGCAGGGCGTATGGCAGTTTTCACCTCACTATGGCGCAGTGCCTCCACCCCAATCTTGTTTGGAGCTCTATAGGATAGCAGGAGGGTCTTCCCAGTGCTGTAACTAGAAATGACTGGGCCCCTCAGCAAATTTTTGAAGCAGGCCCCCTAGCAACTTCTTTGCAACCCCCTCCTCCCGTGCAACCCTCACTTCTGTGGCTAGTCAAGATCGCTCTCTCAGACAAGGCCGGGCTGGTGCTTCATCTGTTTCCTATAGTGTTTCTGTATATAAAGTCATTTTCTAATACTGTTGAGAAGGCTCTGAAGTAAAATCTTTCAGTCCTCCTTCTGGGTGGGCCCTTTCTGAGTTCGGGCCCCAAAGCAGACATTTCTCCTGCTTCCACAATAGCTACGCCCCTGGGTCTTCCTCTTCTGCCCAGCTCAGTACACACTCACCCCAGGAAGGAGTTAACTAATCAACAGGTTTATTTGGGAAAGGGTGAACAATGGTGAAGAACATAAAAATAATGCAATAAAAGGAACAGAGCACAGATTACAATACTGTCTAAGGAAAACCCCTGGTGAAGGGGGTGGGGCTATCTGTAACAGAAAGCAGTGATCGTGGTCACACACGCTCCTTTGGAAGATAAAAGCAATGTAATCTTCCCAGTTATCTACTCCAAATACTCAGAAGGCCATAAACTACTGCCTAGCAACTAACCCAGTCTGAAGGTTGGGGCCCGGGTGCAGAAAATGTTGGCGCAGCTTACTATTGTCCCTCCTGGCAACCAACTGGGGCCTATAGATTTAAGAAGCTGAGTCAGGGGGCAAGGCAAGCAGCGGAGTCAGGGGGCAAGGCAAGCAGCGGAGTCAGGGGCAAGATCCTCCTGGGGTGCAGGATGAGCATTTTGGGCTGCAGAGTTGATGCAGCAGCTGAGGTCTCTCCTTGCACACAGAAATCACTGGAGCTGTCTGGACTGTGCTGCACTGTCTGCACAGAAGCAGGGTTAATTTCTGCCTGTGGAGATCTTTTAGTCTGTCTCCTGGCCACAATTCTGTCTCCAAGATGGCTGCTATTCCTTTTCCTTTCTTAGCCTTTTCCCCTGCTAATGGCTGCAGGGAGGAGCAAGTGCTCATGGGATTAAGTCTACTTCACTTCAGAAGAATCAGCACTAATTCCTGCTGCTGCTTGTACTTGACAGCAGCAACACCCACTATACCCACTGCTTTCTATACATCATTACGCTTGGGGTGAAAAGAGGGAACAAACCATCCCTTGGTTTGCATAAAGACAAATAGATATCTGCACTGTTGATTTTGTACTTTTATGGGAAAACATATATCTAATAGTAATACAAATGTATAGAATACAAATTATTCCTAATATCCTTGTGATCGATTTTACAGGGCATATGGGAAGGAGTTAGCTCTATGGGACAAACCCTTTAATACCGTAATAGTTAATTTTATAATTATTCATTTTCTCAGACACGTCAGATGTAGAGCTAAAACTAGATGGGGAAGATGAGAAGTATATTTTGACAAGTGAGGTCAAGAATTGCTTCATAATATTCCCATAGGATCATTTAGCAGAGAAAATTCTTATGCTAAACATACTCAGCTGCAAGTTAAAAAAATACATTTTCCATGCATTGCAGTGTTGAATTTGCCTTTATGTTCATGTTCACAACACAATGTTCTATCTGTGTCCTCCACAAATAAACTTAGGGATCTGAAGCAATTATGGATTCCTAATATATGGGTGAATAAATTCTAAAAGACGGTTGGAATACCTGAGTTTAGTGAATTAATGGTTAACATTGAAAACCATGCATAAAATCGACTCAATATGTCAGTTATCAGTCGTGGGCTCAGACTCGTGGCAATTCCCAAAATGAAGGCATCACTGTACTCTATTTCACTGATACAGTAGTGTACTGGCGCTACAAATCTTACACTGGACACTGAGTGTCAGAGCCCCTTTATACTGGGATTTAGCAGGAATCTGTTCAAGATTACTAATAACCATGGGCGTAACTACCAGGGTAGCAGGCAGAGCAGCTCCACTGGGGCCCATACATATGGGAAAGGTCCATCTCCACTCATACATATGGGAAGGATGGGAGAATATTTGAAGTCAATTTTGCTTGAGTCTGAGTTGGTGTACTTTATGCCACATTTCACATGTTGTCACATGCTGTTTGATGAATTTGTCTCATCCTTAGGGGCCATTCAGACAGCCGTATGAATGGATCCGCACCCATTCCGCAATTTTTGCGGATCCATTCATTTCAATGGGGGTACAAGAGATGGGGACAACACACCGTGTGCTGTCCGCATCCGTGGTTCCATTCCACAGCTCCGCGGAAAAGATAGTACATGTTCTATTCTTTTCCGCAATCTCTGCAGACAAGAATAGGCATTTTCTATTATGGTTGCAGCCATGTGCGGTCCGCAAATTGCGGAATGCACATGGCCGGTATGCATGTTTTGCGGATACGCAAATTGCAGATCCGCAAAGCACTATGGCCGTCTGAATGAGGCCTTAAACCTATAGCTTTTGTCTAGAAAAGCTATTCCAGTTTTCCTACTCCACCCTCCTACTGGAGTAAGATTGCAATTTTTTTGAAACTTTTTAAGGCAAGGGCTACTCGGCGACACTGGTCACGTGGCTAGGATTGTTAATCCAGCCGTGTTGGATTTCTTGTGACTGCCACAGTGATACCATTCATTTCTATGGGATCACTGCTACTCAGCGATCCTGCCCTCGACAGGTGTCGCGTGACCAGTGTGGCCGAGTAGCCCTTTACCAGTGTCGCCATGTAGCCTTTGCCTAAATGTCTCAGTAATAAGGCTCCATTCACACGTCCTGTTTTTCTTTCCTGATTCGATCCTGATCCTGATCTGGATCCATTCATTTCAATGGGTCCTGAAAAAATCAGGATCGAATCAGGAAAGAAAAACAGGACGTGTGAATAGAGCCTAAATCTGTAGTGAAACTCATTAACGTAGCTAACCACGCCCACTTCCCCACCCATATTTCAGAACTGGAGTTAGTGGTATAAAAATTTCAAAGAGTCGCAAAAAAAAAACACTTCCCAATGGAAAAAAAAACCAGCAAAAATGAAATCTCCTCTACATATTTGGTATCGTGCATCTGTAGAAACCTGCATTACGCAATTATAATGTAATGCATCCTGTATAGTGAACTTCGTAAAAAAAATGCTTTTTGCTTCCTTGCCACCAAAAAACGGAATAAAAAGTGTTATGTACCCCAAAATGATAGCAATGAAAACTATAAGTCATGCAAAAATCAAGCTCTCACACTTCCTTCAGCTTTGTAGAAAAAAAAGTAAAAACATTATAGGACTTGGGATGGCGCGATGCAAAAAAATTTTCTTAGGTTTTTTTTTTTTTTTAAAAAGGGTTTTTATTGTGCAAAAGTAGTAAAATGTAAAAAAAAATATGCATTTAGTATTGCTGTAATCATACTGACCCAGAGAATACAGTTATGTTATTAATGCTGAAAAATGAACATAGCAAAATTCCTAATATAAAAACTCAGTGGCAGTATTGCTGTTTTTCCCCATCCACCTCACAGAAAGAGTTAAAAAAAGTTCATCAATAAGTTATGTGTACCCCAAAATGGCACCATTAAAATCTTCAACTTGTCCTTCAAAAAACAAAACCGCATTCAACTACGTAGAGGGAAAAATAAAAAGTTATAGCTCTTGGAAGGTGACAATGAAAAAAAAAGCTTGGTCATTAAAGAGGACCTTTCACCACTCCTGACATGCCTGTTTTAATCGCTTCATGCATTCCCCATGTAATAACAATTCTGGAACATCTATTCTTATGTCTCTATGTTGTACCATTCCTTTATTATTTGCACTAGAAGTTATAATTGAATTGCTATTTGTCTTCAGTAAAGGAACAGAGGGGAGGTAACAAGTTGGGGGTGTGTACCTGCACAGTCTGAACATGACAGCACTGATTGGCTAGAGTCAGTCTGTGCAGGTACACACCCCCAACTGGTCACCTCCCCTCTGTTCCTTTATTGAAGGCAAATAGCAATTCATTCATAACTTCTAGTGCAAATAATAAAGGAATGGCACAACATACAGACATAAGGATAGATGTTCCAGAATTGTTAGGACATGGGGAATGCATGGAGCCATTAAAACAGGCAGGAGTGGTGAAAGGTCCTCTTTAAAGGGAACCTGTCACCTCCCACACACATATAAAACTGCAGCCATTACCTTATATTAGGCATCAGTGTGATCATAATCATGCCTTTCTTTCATTAATCTGATCCCCCAATCTTCATGAAAATGTTCTTTTATTTCAGAACAGAGCGCTCCCTGAAGTCAGCTTGAAGTCAAGGGGGCAGCGGCCTCCTTGCTTCAAGTCAAGTAAAACACCCCCCTCTTGCCTCTAATTGACATTCTCTTTTGTGCCAGGGAGTGGTGCACTCCTACGTGCTGCGCGATTCCGGCTCCTGCACTCTGCCGGCTTTCATTCATCTACTGCGCAGGCTCAGGCAGCTCCAGCGAACGCGCGCCCACCCGTCCTCTCCTACGCACGCATGCCTGACCGCCCGCAGTCCCGCCCGCCCTCAGCATAAGCTTGATCACAGGAGCAGAAGAGGAGCCGGGATCGCGCAGCACGTAGGAGCGCTCGTGTGAAAGGGGCCTTAAACTCCAAAAATACATCCAGGCCCCTCTTGAATTCTGTGGCTGGATTAAGGGGACTATGGCTGTCAGGAATTAATTTTTCAAAATTTGATATGTGTCTGAATAAATTCAACCCAAATCAAAATCGCCCCAATTGCCTGAAAAGTCTCTCTCTCTTTTTGTTCTATTTGTGAATCATACAACGTTCAAGTTACTTAGAAGCAGAACTTTTTGGAAAATTTAGGTCGACTTTCTGAATTTTTGTATCGATTCTCTCAACTCTATACGTGGTGTAACATGTCTTAGCAGCAAACTCTGTCTTGGTGCTCTATAGCTGGAAGGAGCCTACATGGCGCTCAGAGCAAGGTGGAAAAGACAAAGAAAGGAACGACTATAATCAGATACAGTGGCGTAGCTATAGGGGTCGCAGCAGTCGCAGTTGCCCCCCCCTGCCACTTGCAGGGCCGCACCGCCAATTAGCCATGGTGCGGCGCGGCCCTGTGCACAGTTGGGGGGCAACGGCGGCGGCATGGCACAGGGAGATGAGCACTTCCATTGTGGAAGCGCTCATCTCTATAGTCATCTGTCTGCACAGATGCCTGTGCTGCGGGGCAGGGGAGGGAGAGCAGCCTATCAGAGGCTGGCTCAGGCGGCGCGATGACGTCACTGGGGGCATTTCTTACTGGCACATGGGGGCACTGGGGCATTTCTTACTGGCACATGGGGGCACTGGGGGCATTTCTTACTGGCACTTGGGGCATTTCTTACTGGCACTTGGGGCACTGGGGCATTTCTTACTGGCACTTGGGGGCATTTCTTACTGGCACATGGGGGCACTGGGGGCATTTCTTACTGGCACATTATTGGGGGAAATTTTGGGGGCACTTCTGGCACATTTTTGGGGCACTTCATACTGGCACATTATTGGGGGGCACTATGGGGACACTTCTTACTGGCATATTATTGGGGTGCACTATGGGGGCACTTCTTACTGGCACATTATTGGGGGGCACTTCTTACTGGCACATTATTGTGGGGCACTATGGGGACACTTCTTACTGGCACATTATTGGGGCACTTCTTACTGGCATATTATTGGGGTGCACTATGGGGGCACTTCTTACTGGCACATTATTTGGGTGCACCATGGGGACACTTCTTACTGGCACATTGGAAGCATTATTACTTCTGGGGCACAGTGGGGACATTAGTACTGTTGGGAGCACTATTACTAACAAGTGCACTCTGGCAGAGAATTATTAGTTGGGACTTTGGGGAGCATTATTACTGTGGGGGGCACCCTGGCACAGTATCAGCATAACGCAGTTATTTTAGGACACTGTGTGCCAATAATTATTGAAGGGCACTATCTGTGTGGTACTAGTGGCACAGTACTGGGGGTGGTCATCAGAGGAGACGTCACTGGATGTAAGAGGTAAGGGGCGCTGTATTAGGTTACATTCACACGAATGTTGTGTTTTGCAGTCTGCAAATTGCGGATCCGCAAAAAAAAAAAAAAAAAGGATGATGTTTGTTCTGTATGGCATCCGTTTTTTTTGCGGATCCACTGTAACAATGCCTATCCTTGTCTGCAAAACGGACAAAAATAGGAATGGACACATAGGTGTGGACAGCACACAGTGTGCTGTCCGCATTTTTTTGCTGACCCATTTAAGTGAATGGGTCCGCATCTGAGCCGCAAAATATGCGGATCGGAGGCCGCAAAAACAACTGTCATGTGAATGTAGCCTTACCCTGTATGTTCTGTAGTGATATACGTAATGTTAGGAGAGAAAAGGTTAGGGTGAGAATTTGGCATGGGGGGGGGGGGTTCAATTTTTGACTTGGCCGGCAGAAAAGCTAGGTGCACCAGTGCTGAGGGAAGGGGGAAGGGCCCAAGCTGAACTCTTGCACCAGGGCCCATGAGCCTTTAGCTACGCCCCTGATCAGATATCAACCATGAACCAGTGGATTTAATTGATGCTTACTTCCCTCTTATCGGAATGCATGTACCTACAGTACAGACCAAAAGTTTGGACACACCTCATTCAAAGAGTTTTCTGTAATTTCATGACTATGAAAATTGTAGATTCACACTGAAGGCATCAAAACTATGAATTAACACGTGGAATTATATACTTAACAAAAAAGTGTGAAACAACTGAAAATATGTCTTATATTCTAGGTTCTTCAAAGTAGCCACCTTTTGCTTTGATTACTTCTTTGCACACTCTTGGCATTCTCTTGATGAGCTTCAAGTGGTAGTCACCTGAAATGGTTTTCACTTAACAGGTGTGCCCTGTCAGTTTTAATACGTGGGATTTCTTGCCTTATAAATGGGGTTGGGACCATGAGTTGTGTTGGGCAGAAGTCAGGTGGATACACAGCTGATAGTCCTACTGAATAGACTGTTAGAATTTGTATTATGACAAGAAAAAAGCGAGTGGCCATCATTACTTTAACCCCTTGGTGCCAATGGACGTACCGGTACGTCCAGGGCGCGAGGTAGTTCGCGCTACAGGGCGTACCGGTACGCCCTGCATGTAAACACCCACTGCGCAGTGCAGCGGGGTTTACATGCTGTGATGGCGGCTGTTAGCCACAGCCAGCCATCCATAGTAAAGGCCTGGGGGGGAGCCGTGCCTCCCCCATAATGGCGATCGCTGTGAATGGCTGGTCTATTCAGACCAGCCATTCACAGCAGGCACGGAGTACTCAGCGGGGATTCGCCAGAATAGCGCGATCCCCGCTGAGTACTCCGTGCCTGCTGTGAATGGCTGGTCTGAATAGAAGGTTGTCAGAGGTCAGGGTGTCCCCCCCCGCCCCCGCGATCGGCTGTGATTGGTCAGTGACTGGTCAGTGACCAATCACCGGCCAAAACATGTGCGGGCGGAAGGGGCGATGTGTGGGCGGCTGCGGCGAGAGTGCCGCCCGCAATAATTTTCAGGATGGCCGAGCGTTTTCAAGCAGAGTATCAGCATACAGCTGATACTCTGCTTGAAACTGCTGACATCGGTGCTGGCACCGATGTCAGCAGTTTAACCCCTTCCATGCCGCGGTCCGTAGGGGCCGCTGTATGGAAGGGGTTAACAGGGAGGGAGCTCCCTCCCTCTCCCATCGGGCGCTGCGGTGTGCTGGCAGCGCCGATGGTGTGGCCAGATGAGAGGGAGGAAGCTCCCTCTCCCTTCCATCGGGACGCTGCTCTGCTGTGGCAGCGTCCCGATGGTTACCATGGCAACCTGACGCTTTCAGAAGCGTCTGGGTTGCCATGGTGTAAGCTAAGCCTCATCAGGCTCCTGCTAAAGGCAGGAGCCTGACAAGGCTTAGCCTGTGTGAAAATACACTGCAGTACACTATACAGTGTACTGTAGTGTATTATAGAACAATCAGACCCACTGGATCTTCAAGAACCAAGTGGGTCTGAGTCGAAAAAAAAAAAGTGTAAAAAAATTAAAAAAAAAAAAAAAAGGAAAAAAAGTTAAAAAAAAATCATATTTTCCCCAATACTCAAATTTGAAATTGGTAAAAAAAGAAAAAAAATACCCCAAGCATGTTAGGTATCGCCACGTTCGTTACAACCCACTCTCTACAAAAATATCACATGTCCCGACCCCTCCAGTGAACACCGTGAAAAAATAAAAATAAAAACTGTGTCAAAAAAGCCATTTTTGTCACTTTACATCACAAAAAATGTAATACCAAGCGATCAAAAAGGCATATGCCCCCCAAAATAGTACCAATCTAACCGTCACCTCTTCCCGCAAAAAATGAGCCCCTACCTGAGACAATCGCCCAAAAAATAAAAAAACTACAGCTCTCAGACAATGGAGAGACTAAAACATGATTTTTTTTGTTTCAAAAATTATATTATTGTGTAAAACTTAAATAAATTTAAAAAACTACACATGTTAGGTATCGCCACGTCTGTTACAACCTGCTCTACAAAAATATCACATGACCTAACCTGTTAGATGAACACTGTACAAAATAAAAAATAAAAACTGTGCCAGAACATCCATTTTTGGTTACTTTGCCTAACAAAAAGTGTCATATAAAGCGATCAAAAATCATATGTACCCCAAAATAGTATCAATAACACTGTCACCTTATCCCGTTGTTTCCAAAATATGGGCACTTTTTGGTTGTTTCTACTGTAGGGAGCTTTAGGGAGGCCTCAAATGGGACATGGTGTCTAAAAACCAGTCCAGCAAAATTTGCCCTCCAAAAACCATCTGGTGCACCTTTTCTTCTGCGCCCTGCCATGTGGCCATAGAGTAGTTACTACCACATGTGGGGTGTTTCTGTAAATCGCAGAATCAGGGTAATAGTTTTTGAGTTTTGTTTGGCTATTAACCCTTGATGTGTTACAGGAAAAAATGGATTAAAATGGAAAACGTGCCAAAAAAAGTGAAATTTAGAAATGTCATCTCCATTTTCCTTTAAATCTCGTGGAATACATAAAGGGTTAACAAAGTTTGTAAAATCAGTTTTTGAAAACCTTGAGGGTGTAGTTTCTAAAATGGGGTAATTTATGGTGGTTTCTATTATGTTAGCCCCACAAACTGACTTCAGAACTGAACTGGTCCTTAAAAAAATGGTTTTGGAAAATTTCTTAATTTTAAGAATTGCTTCTAAAATTCTAAGCCTTCTAACGTCCCCAAAAAATAAAATTACATCAACAAAATGATGGCAACATAAAGTAGACATATGGGAAATGTAAAGTAATAACTATTTTGTGAGAAATCACTATCTGCCTTAAAAGCAGAGAAATTCAAAGTTTGAAAATTACAAATTTTTCAAAATTTTCTGTAAATTTAGGATTTTTTTAAAATAAAGGTGATTTATATTGACTCAAATTTACCGCTGTCATGAAGTACAATGTGTCACGAGAAAACAATCTCAGAACGGCTTGGATAAGTAAAAGTGTTTCAAAGCTATTACCACATAAAGTGACATGTCAGAATTCCAAAATTTGGCCCAGACATTAAGGCTAAAATGGGCTCTGTCCTTAAGGGGTTAAGAAATGAAGGTCAGTCAGTCCGAAAAATTGGGAAAACTTTGAAAGTGTCCCCAAGTGCAGTCGCAAAAACCATCAAGCGCTACAAAGAAACTGGCTCACATAAGGACCGCCCCAGGAAAGGAAGACCAAGAGTCACCTCTGCTGCGGAGGATAAGTTCATCCGAGTCACCAGCCTCAGAAATCACAGGTTAACAGCAGCTCAGATTAGAGACCAGGTCAATGCCACACAGAGTTCTAGCAGCAGACACATCTCTACAACAACTGTTAAGAGGAGACTGTGTGCAGCAAGGTGAACGGATGGACTCTACATGCCTGGTTCCCACCGTGAAGCATGGAGGAGGAGGTGTGATGGTGTGGGGGTGCTTTGCTGGTGACACTGTTGGGGATTTATTCAAAATTGAAGGCATACTGAACCAGTATGGCCACCACAGCATCTTGCAGTGGCATGCTATTCCATCCGGTTTGCGTTTAGTTGGACCATCATTTATTTATCAACAGGACGATGACCCCAAACACACCTCCAGGCTGTGTAAGGGTTATTTGACCAAGAAGGAGAATGATGGGGTGCTACACCAGATGACCTGGCCTCCACAGTCACCAGACCTGAACCCAATCAAGATGGTTTGGGGTGAGCTGGAACTCAGAGTGAAGGCAAAAGGGCCAACAAGTGCTAAGCATCCCTGGGAACTCCTTCAAGACTGTTGGAATACCATTTCAGGCGACTACCTCTTGAAGCTCATCAAGAGAATGCCAAGAGTATGCAAAGCAGTAATCAAAACAAAAGGTGGCTACTTTGAAGAACCTAGAATATAAGACATATTTTCAGTTGTTTCACACTTTTTTGTTAAGTATATAATTCCACATGTGTTAATTCATAGTTTTGATGCCTTCAGTGTGAATCTACAATTTTCATAGTCATGAAAATACAGAAAATGAGAATGAGAAGGTGTGTCCAAACTTTTGGTCTGTACTGTATATGATGATGCAAATTATTTGTGTGTGTGGCTAAAATAGGACACATGCCTATTGTAGTATTTCCCATAACCTTAGCTCTCCTGCACCCCCACCCCACTTTACTAAGCCATTGCCCCAGTTTTTTCCGTATTCTAGCAACATCCCAAACCAAAATCTACTCTGGTCCCCATAGAACTTGTTGCTCATTATAGCAACACTACTTTTACTTCTGTGTTTGCCCACATTCGCACCTAATGCTTCTGCTCTGCTTCACTCAGTTCACATCTACTAATGCCATCTGTTCTGCTCTAAATTTAGACCGCTTCCTAGGGACGTCAACCTTAAGATCTACAAAAGTATTCTGATGGCCAGCAAACATATTTTCAGCTGGGATTGCAGTGAAGTTGCAGATATTAATATATAGGGCTTTTGTGCACCAGTACTAACATTTCACCTGTAGCTAACTTATTTGGCAGATTTCCTGCTGAGAAATTTAATTAAACCATACTGTTAATAAAAACATTAACAGTTAAATTAATTAATGGATTTTGAGCTGCTGGATAATCCTATAGGAATTTCTAATTTTGTATAGTAGCCGCATAAATTATGTTGTGGTATTCAATTCAGTGCCATGGGGATTTTGTGTGACATGGCAATGCATACTGCAAATGGTTGCATAGGCAACATGTCAGGGCTGGGATACACAGATAAGGGGTAGTGATCCCGAAGCTTAATCCCAACCCCTTTCCCTGCCTATTGCCCGCTCAGGCTAACCCCTGAGCCGACAACCAGAAGACTGAAAATACACTAACAAAAGTGCGGGGGATGGAAAGACAAACAAGACAGACAAACAAGAACCAAATGGGTAGTCAGGTAGCCGCGTCAAAACCAGGAGAGTACGTTAGGAACCAAATCAGCAAGCAAAGAGAAGTAGTCAAAAACACGCCAAGGGTCAAAGAACATAAAGAGTCTAAACTGCAGAGCAAGAATGTCAAACCAGGTAGTAGCAAGGAAACTCCAAACACTGGCAGCTAGGTAAAAGTTAGAGGGCCTTAAATACCTAGCAGATCCCACCCAACCAGCTGACTGGGAGGAGAAGCAAGGAACAAAAACTTAACTCATGAGATACCAATGAACAGAAAATAAACAGACACTATATTGCTCGCGTTTTCCGGCGACCAGTAACAGGCCGCGAGCGAGAGTGCGCCCCAGCCACGTCCCTGGCACATATGACCGTTGCGCGCGTCCCCTGCCTGGGACGCGCATCCACAGCCAGAGACCGCCGGCTGGAGGAGGAGCCTGCCGAAATAGCGGACGAAGCCTGACCCCAGGCAACCACCTCGCCACCAGAGTCAGGGGCAGGACCAGCAGAACGGGTGCAATGACTGCCGGTCCTGACACAACATCTTTGGGTCCATGATGGACAAGGATTAGAGTAACAAGGTGAACATGGTGAGAGGGGTTAAGCAGGGAACAAAGGGACAAGTTCAGTGAGTATTGGGGGCCAGACACATATTTCTCAAGCCATAGGATAGAAAAATGTGTATTATCCTAATGGTAATATATAATGTATTAGCTAAGGCTAGTTTCACACTAGTGCTTCACATCCGGCAGGGAACAGCCTGCGGGATTTCTCTGTATTCTGGCATTGTCGGAAGCTATAGCATGATCATCTGGCCCTATTAACCATAATTTGCAACCCGGGGCCAGATGGCGATGCTTTAGTTTCTGGCAATGTCGGAATGCAGAGGGAACCGATAGGCTGTTCCCTGCCAGAGCAGCCTGCTAGATATTAAGCGCTAGTGTGAAACTCCGCTAATATTTGTGTACATTTCATGTGTCAATGTAAATTTTCTTTCACATACCTGTAACCACTAGTATAAGGGTGGCTTCACATGGCAAACTTTGTTTTAGAAAATTTCTGTGATCGAAAGTCAGTTATATTTACCTGAATATTGAGTCCCATCACCCCTTGCATAATATTACTAACTGGATAGGTCATCAGTAACTGATCGGTGGGGCTTTGACATCTGGGACCCCTGCTGATCAGCTGTTTGAGAAGGCAGTGGTGCTTCTGTGAGCACTGTGGTCTTTTTGCAACTTGGCCTAGGCGCAGCTCAAGTGAATGGGGCTGAGCTGCAATACCAAGCACAACTGCTATACAATATACAGTGCTGTGCTTGGTAATGTTAGGTCAGTGGTCCATGTTTGCTGCTGCCCTGCTACTTATCATGATACCCCGGCGACCTCTGTAAGTTGCTGTCTCCACGGGTGCCAGAGTTGGTACTCAGAGCCCTCTCTGTGGGCACCTACACCCTGCAAAAAGTCTATGGTGTACCAATATGCCTTAGACTTTTCCTGCCATTCATCAGCATGGGGCACTATGAACAGCACAGGCTGAGGTTAGACTGAGGTTAGCTTGTTATTTACAGCAGCCTCTCCGATGGGAGGATTCCTGAGCTTTGGGCTTTTTAGTGTCTAGTAACCAGTGAAGGCATGATCTCTTGTCTGAATACCGAAGTGCCATACCTTGACTATCTGCCATTTCTGCTCCTTGTCACATGCCCTGACCTTGGATTTGCTATCTGGAATACGCATGTACTCAGTTTGCCCTGACTTTGGACTGTGTTCAGACTACAACTTGCTTGATCCCTTGGTGCCTCAGCTATTCTCTGGCGTCTTGCCTAAATTATGTTTGCATTATCCCCCACCAGCGTTCCTGTGTGTTCTTCAGTGTTTACCTGCTCTACCCATGTGTTTCAGTACCTCTAAATTCTAGTGTCAAGTTCTGTTTACCTAGTTTGTCTCTATTGTCCGTACTCCTGCCCAGGATCCAGCCTGTTTGCCTTCCCTGAGTCTGCTTTCCACTCTGTCTGCAAGCCTCAACCTGTGTCTTCATGTTTTTGTACAGCTAGTTACCAAAAACCTGTCTAAGTGCCTGTTCACACATACCTGCAGTTTTGGTGCATTTTCTGCATCCTGAGGTTCCACTGCTTGCACTGTAGTCCAAATAGGTCAGCTGCCAACCCCACTGGGACTATCCCAGGATGAAGTGGCATGGTTGCTTCCCTGCAGCGAAGTCTAGATCCCTGTACAGGGGTTAAAGAGTGGATACTGGGAAGCACCAGGTTAATACCCTTAGGCCCCATTCACACGACCGTATGTACATTTCCGCATTTTTGCGGATAAGATGCGGAACCATACGGACCCATTCATTTTTCCATAGGAGAAAAAAATGCGGAATGCACACCATGTGCATTCCGCATCCCGTATCTCACGGAAGTTCCCCTGCAAAAAAAATAAAACATGTCCTATACTTGGCCGCAAAATCACGTCCGTAGCCCCATTAAAGTCAATAGGTCCGCAAAATTGCGGAACACTATGGAAGACTTTCCGTATGTCTTCCTTTCCGTTTTTATACGGATCACGGAATACATACGGTCGTGTGAATGGGGCCTTAGGGTTAGCCCTAAGTCAGACTGAGGCACAGTGAGTCCACACTTGCTGATCTTTAACAAGTAAGCTGCGAGAAGGCTGCAGAGCTGGGGCTTTCTCAAACAGCTGATTGGTATGGGTCCCAGGTGTCTGCCCCTCACTGATCAGATACTGATAACCTGTCCTGAGGATAAGTCATCAGTTAAAAAGTCTCAGAAAACCCCTGTAAGAAAATATCTAGGAAAAGAGCTTAGAATGACCTCAGGTTGACAGAAAGGTGCATCTAAGCAGACCAAAGGTGGTAATGATGGAAGAACTGAAGAGAATCAAAAGAAGACATATATTTATTTTATCTCCTAGTCAAATACTCAATCTTACCCCTTCCATTAAGCCTGTTATTTAGGGTACAGCACCTATGGAGCACTGATGTCTTGCATAAATTCATAGACTTCTTCATTAAACTGTATTAGTCTCTAATATAGGGATGCACAACCTTTTCTGGTCTGAAGGCCACACATTCCCATATTAAACTAGTGCCAAGGGCCACAATAAAACACTAGACGCAGATACAATTAAGCCTGCAGCAGCGCCGGCGGGACAAGGGAAACACTGGTTCCCTGCGCCGCTATTCCCGGCCGGCACACTGATGTGACGTAGGCGGTGCGATGACGTCATTGCGCCACTTGCAATGATCTTGAGAAGCAGAACCGCCAGAAGAGGCCGGGTCTGTATCGTGGGATCGCGCCAGGACAGGTGAGTGAACTGCAAGTACCCTCCCCCATTCTATCCATATGACGCCCTAACCCTGCTAGTGGCCCCTGACCCCTAAAACTGGCCCTGTCTGACCCCTAATACTGGCCCCTGACCCCTACACTAGTTCTGACCCCTACCCTAGTACTGGTCCCTGACCCCTACACTATTACTGACCCCTAATACTGGTCCCTGACCCCTACCCTAGTATTGGCCCCTGATCTCTACACTAGTACTGATCCCTAATACTGGCCCCTACCCTAGTACTGGCCCCTGATCTCTACACTAGCACTGACCCCTAATACTGGCCACTGACCCCTAATACTGTCCCTAACCCTAATACTGACCCCTAATAGTGTCCCCAACTCTAATACTATGCCATATTGATCCCTAATCCTAATACTGACACCTAACTCCAAGGCTACATTCACATGACCATATGTGTTTTGTGGTCTGCAAATTGTGGATCCGCAAAACACAGATACCGGCCATGTGCGTTGCGCATTTTGCGGGCCGCATATGGCCAGAGCTAGTATTAGGATTATAATCCTAATAGTATAGGATTATTGTCCGCGGATCTTTTTTGCGGTGTGCTGTCTGCATGGAAATACGGTCGTGTGAATTTACCCTAATGCTGACTCTAACCCCAATACTGGCACCTAATTCGAATACTGACCCTAATTCTAATACTAGCCCTAAGGGTGCATACAGACGACTGTTTGTTTTTCTGGGTCTGCATCCGTTATGCAATTTAGCAGAACAGTTGCGGACCCATTCATTTTATTGTGCAGTGACCGGGGTGCCGTGGTTGCTATGGGGGCGACCCTTTCCCCCTCCAGGGCCCTCTAAGGTGATTTTCCTTTATGTCCCAGTGGTAGGAGTGCCAAGGGGTATTTAGGCCACTCAAGTCTTTGGTGGGATTGTCACGGTGTTCCTACCTTGTAAGACGAACAGGCCCCAGGCGGTGGCTCCGGCTGCAATAAATTTACTAGTAGTAGTAATTGAGGGTCGTCAGGTGGGAATGATGCGCAGACTTGTATGAATGGTCCAACGTAGTTTTATTAACTGAACTTTGAAAGCAGATGACTCAGTTCATCCTTCAGCTTGGTGTCCAGCAAGTGCAGCTATTGCTTATACTTGGCAGATGCTTGGAAATTCAGGTTTCAGGCTTCCTGTTCTAAGCTGAGGCTACCTCTTAAGTCTGGCTTCCCTTGAGAGTATTGTTGTGCCTTATTGCAGGCTATATTACTCAGTCTTTAGGGCACAGCAGAGCTGAAGGTGCTCTGCTGTCCTGCACATGTCCTCCCCAATCAGGGTACATGGGACAACTCCCTGACTAAACTGTCTTAACTGTCATTTCCTCCTGCAGGAAGTTGGAAGAACTTAACTTCTCTCCAGCAGAGGGGGTCAGAATGGACTAAGGACCGTACCATTCTGGTAAAACTACATCTGAATCTGCCATAGTATTGACTGACACGTGCTGGTACACCAGGTACATTACATGGGAAACAGTTGCATAACATTGAATATAATACATATTAATGCTGGTGATGACATAAATGTACAGAATTACATTTCTAGACTAGCACACAGATAGAAGCTGGTTACGCAGAGTTGTAACACCACTCTGGGGTGTTACAATTGCAAAACACTTTCGGTTGTCTGAATGTAGTCTTATGCTAATACTAGGCCTAACCCCAATACTAACCCCTAACTCTAATACTGACCCTAATGCTAGTACTTTGCCTAACCCCAATATTGGCCCTAATATACGAACCGTAATACTAATCCTAACCCTAACCCAAAAACTGACCATAACCATAATTACAACCCCCAATACCTCACACAGTGACCATAATATCTGTACCCACTGCATCTTTAACGAGATATAAAAGATGCAGTATATACAGATATATGGTATATGCAGCAGTGTACTAATATATCAGTTACAAGGTATAATAGATGCAGTGTGTATAGATAAGATAAGATAATGTAGAAGAGGGCATAAAGGGGGCACATAGAAGAGGCACTGTACAAAAAGAAAAGGCACTATATATAAAGAGGGCACATAGAAGAGGCACTATACATAAAGGGGCACATAGAAGAGGCACTATACATAAAGGGGCACATAGAAGAGGCACTATACATAAAGGGGCACATAGAAGAGGCACTATACATAAAGGGGCACATAGAAGAGACACTCTACATAAAAGGGGCACATAGAAGAGGCACTATACGTAAAGGGGCACATAGAAGAGGCACTATACATAAAAGGGGCACATAGAAGAGGCACTATACGTAAAGGGGGCACATAGAAGAGGCACTATACATAAAAGGGGCACATAGAAGAAGCATTATACATAAAAGGGGCACATAGAAGAGGCATTATACATAATAGGGGCACATAGAAGAGGCATTATACATAAAAGGGGCACATAGAAGAAGCATTATACATAAAGGGGACACATAGAAAAGACACTATACAAAAAGGGCCCATAGAAGAAGCATTATACATAAAAGGGGCACATAGAAGAGGCACTATACATAAAGGGAAGAAGCATTATACATAAAAGGGGGACATAGAAGAAGCACTATACATAAAGGGGCACATAGAAGAAGCATTATACATAAAAGGGCACATAGAAGAAGCACTATACATAAAAGGGGCACATAGAAGAGGCATTATACATAAAAGGGGCACATAGAAGAAGCATTATACATAAAAGGGGCACATAGAAGAAGCATTATACATAAAAGGGGCACATAGAAGATGCATTATACATAAAAGGGGCACATAGAAGAGGCACTATACATAAAGGGAAGAAGCATTATACATAAAAGGGGGACATAGAAGAAGCACTATACATAAAGGGGCACATAGAAGAAGCATTATACATAAAAGGGCACATAGAAGAAGCACTATACATAAAAGGGGCACATAGAAGAGGCATTATACATAAAAGGGGCACATAGAAGAAGCATTATACATAAAAGGGGCACATAGAAGAAGCACTATACATAAAGGGAGCACATCGAAGAGACGCTATACATAAAGGGCCGCATAGAAAAGACACTATACATAAAGGGAGCACATATAAGAGGCACTATTTATAAGGGGCACAAAACATGTGGCACTATATACATGGGGCACAGAGCATGGGGCACTATATACAGAAGGCACAGAGAGTGTTGGCAGTAAACAGAGGGCACAGAGCATGTGGCACTATATACACAGGGCACAGAGCATGTGGCACTATATACAGAGGGCAAAGAGTATGTGGCACTATATACAGAGGACACAGAGAATTTGGCACTATATACAGAGGGCACAGGGCATATGGCACTGTATACAGAGGGCACTGAGTATGTGGCACTATATACAGAGGGCACAGAGCATGTAGCACTATATACAGAGGGCACAGAGCATGTGGCACTGTATACAGAGGGCACAGTGTATGTGGCACTATATACAGAGGGTACATAGTATGTGGCACTACCATTGGGGCCCTGTGTGTGGCACTAACGCTGCGGTTATATACAGGGCACAGCATGTGGCACTGACATGAATCTGTGTCAGTCTGCAGGGCGCCAATGTGTTGGTAAAGAGAGAAGCTGAAGACATCTTCTCGGCAAAATCTGCAGCGCTGAATTGTGGCCAGAAGATGTCATCATGGTGGTCTGAACCAGATGGAGAAGAACTCAGGAGGAGACGTCATCTGTAAGTCACTGAATGGAAGTGATTATTTTGCTACTGACTGTGTATGATGAGTGTTGTAGTCACCTGGATGATCTACAGCTGATGATGGGTGGAAGCATGCTGTTTTGTGAAACAACAACTCCCAGCATCCCTTTACTGCTGTTCAGGCCATGCTGGGAGCTGTAGTTTCATATGGTGAGGGCTGACCTGACTACTCAGATGGTATCTGTGCTGAACTTTTAAAATCTGGTGATGTATAAATGTACTACACACGGTTCTGGTGCTGTATTTATGTAGTGAACTAGGTTCTGGGAGAAAAAAAACCTCACCTTCTCCCTGGCTGTGACGCTCTCCGCTGTGATTGGATCGCGGCACAGCCAGGGAGAAGGAGACGCCCATTGAGAAATGCCGGTGTCTCCTCCTATTTACATACTGAGCGTGAAAACTACAGGGGGCACAGCGGGGAGTAGGAGCGCTATTTTAAAAAACTAGGCAGGGTGGCAGCATCAGCGGGGGGGTACCCGGGAACAAAAGGTATTTATCTACAGTAATTATAAACCATGAAAGGTCCTCTTTAAACCGGTTAAGGTGGGCCGCTAACATGGGCCAGTGCTATGTGCTTGCCCCCCAGGCTAAAATTTGCCAGCCAGCCCCTGTCACCATCTGAGACATTTGAAAGGTATATGGCATAAATATCTGACAGGTGGCATTTCCACTTTCAGGACTCCCTGATAGCTGAAGGCTGGTGGTTCCCTTGTTCCCCATGTGCACTCCAGAAAAGGGAGAGAACATGAATGTGGCTCAATTGTATTTGGATACAAATTGTATTCTTGGATACCTGAAACAGCCAAGAATATAATTCCTTCCATAAAATCACAATTAATATAATCACATGCATGTCAACTCTCTGCCTCATCTGCTTCTTTCTGGATTGCTATATTGTCACGGACAATGAGTAAGTCAGTAACAGTCAGACATCAGGTTAGGCAGAGTTCATGTGAATTCCTCAAACAAGTCCAAGGTCAGGGCAGGCAGCAATGGGTCAAAACAGTAAACAGGCAGAGGTCAGGCAGCGGAGGGCCAGAATCAGAAAACAAGTAGAAGTTGGTACACGGCAGACGAACAAAATAGCACACCTTTTCAGGGAACTAGCAACCAACTAGACTACTTATTGCTCAGGCACCCTCCCCTAGTGGAAGGTGCCTTAAATACCCTGACTTGGCAAGCCATTGGCTGGTGAAGACTAGGGTGCATGCACGCTGGCCCTTTAAGAGCCAGAGAATGCATGCATGCCCTAGGCACAGGCTTGAGAGACCTGGCAGGGAAGAGCAGGCCCTGGCCTCCAGCAGAAGACAACACATGGGACACAGGTTGTCCGGCCTGCTGCTGATGGCCAGAGGAGGGCAAGTGTGCCTGGACTGCTAGGCCAGAAGGAGAAGCTGAGTGAGTAATGCCACACCCATGTCAACCGCTGTCCCACTCTTCTGAGCGGGCACAGGCATGGCATTACTCAGCCAGCTTCTCCTTCAACTGTCTGGCGGTCCAGCATAACACATATAGGTGTCAGGAGACTATCATTCTGCCAATATATGAGGATCCCAGAGATGGACACATAGTGCACCATTAGTACTTACTATCACCCTGTTCTCACTCTACATGCCACTCCTGTTTTCTCTGACATGGATAATACATGTAAGCAGACAAAGACAAGCAAGACTGCAGCAGATGGTTAGGGCTGCAAAGAATGGCATCACGAGCTGCAGGTTGAGCATCCCTGTTCCAATGTTACCAAAATGAACAAAAGTTGGTTAAATTGTATCTCATCATAGCTTAGAGCAGACAAAGGTAGAATACATATGAATACACATAAATACACATAAATTCTGCTAATTCCTGTTCAAGTATTTGTGCAACAAAAGTCTGTGTGTAGGCCCTGCCTCTGAGGAAATATCCATGTGAGTGTTCTGGAATTACTTTAAAGGGAATGTCTCTGATATATTGTTCTTTATTAGTTAAAACCAGATGCTGATAAACATTCTTATTCCTAATCTGAAACATATATCACTGGCATACAGACCAGCTTCATCAGAAATATACAACCATAAAAAGGCTACAATAGGTAAGTAAACAGTTTTAAAAATTGATCCAAATGGCCATGGTACTTTACTCTCTCTACTATAGTTTCTTGGACATATTCACTGCATTTAGCCATTCTTTGTAACACAATGGCATGATAGAATTTGCTATGCATGATAATTATCATAACAGTTATCTGAAAGCACAGCCATAGATTTATGACTGAAGTCTTGCATCTATAACAATTATGGTGTGCAAGAAGACAGGCTGACAGAAAATCCAATAAGTACATAGATGCAATCAGACAGCGTGATTAAAGTAAAGGTCACCAACAACGGGAACATCAGCATAAAGAGGAAAGAGCTGTAGTCAATAGACTGCTGTATAGTATACGCCATGAGAGTATCTAATATCAGGTCAAGGTGTTTTGAGGAGATTACAATACCTATGATATTCTCTAGTGATACATAAATATTGGCACAATGCCATTATAAAAAATTTCAGATGAATACCCATCAAACCAACATCCTTAAAGGGGTTGTCTGATTTCAGAGCTGAACCCGGAAATATCCCCGCTTTCACCCAGGCAGCCCCCCTGATATGAGCATCAGAGCATTTCATGCTCCAATGTCCTCCTCTGTGCTGTGCTGAATCGCACAGTGCAAAGGCTTTTCCCAGGGGATACGGTGACGTACCGTGCTCTCCATAGGGACTGCTAGGCGGACACTTCCACTGAGCAGTGTATTCGGTGATGTCACCGGCACTAATGGGCGGGCTTTAACGCTGTCTGAACCCGGACAACCCCTATAAGGTAAATTCTAATGCTGAAATGTTAACCTAGCACCTGATCTGTCAGTCTATCACATGGACAACAATTCATTTGAATGCCAGCATGTAATACTACATTTCCCCTGTAGCAGCCACTGCAGAAGAAATGAGCAGACTAGGAACTGTCAATAAGTTGCTGTTGACAGATCTACTATTCAACAATGTGTCTGCACAATGCTGGTGCTGTCAATGGCCTGTGGGTTTCATTAGCCCAATAACATTGGGAATATAAACCTGGGATTACCTAATTTTTATTTTTACTGACAATTCTTTATGATAGCAAAAACAAACACAATGCAATAGCACTCTGCAAACACAAATAATAAAGGAAATACAATAGTGCCATACTCACTATAGAAAATGCACTAGTGCTAGTTCTACCCTCATAAATGTGAGATTCTTGGCAAATACATTTTGTAAAAAATTATTTGTGCCTGTCCACCAACGATCCACAAGAGCAATTTTAGATGCAATTTTAAAAAATGTTAAACATTTCCAAAACCTGCTTTTTAACCCCTTCCCGACCAGCGCCGTACATGAAAACGTCACCTCATCCCGCAAAAAATGAGCCCCCACATAAGACAATAACTCAAAAAAATAAAAATCAATGGCTCCCGCAAACCAATCCATCAAAATCTGTTCTGCAAAATCCATATGGCGCTCCTTCTGTTCTGAGTCCTGCCATGTGCCCCCACAGCAGTTTACCTCGACATATGGGGTGTTGCCGTATTCAGGAGAAAATGGGGAACAACTTATGGGGTGCTTTTCTCCTGTTACCCCTTATGAAAATGAAAAATTTGGGGCTAAAGCAGCATTTTATTGGAAGAAATGAAACTTTTCATTTTCACAGCCAAGTGTTTCCAAATTCCATAAAACGCTTAGGGGGTCAAAGTGGTCAGTACCCCCCTTAATATATTCTTTGAAGGGTGTAGTTTCCAAAATGGGGTCACTTTTTGAGGGTTTCCACTGTAGGTGATACGACAGGGTCTCTCAATTACAAAATGGTGCCTAAAAACCATTCTAGCAAAATCTGCCTCCAAAATTCGTATGGCGCTCCTTTCCTTCTGACCACTGCCACAAACCCACAGAGACATTTACCACCACATATGGGGTATTTCTGTAAACTGCAGAATCAGAGTAACGTATATTGAGGTTTAGTTTGCTGTTAACCCTTGCTGTGTTGCAATAAAAAAATTATTAACATGAATAATCTACCAAAAAAGTGAAATTTTGAAATTTCACCTCCATATTCCTTTAATTCTTGTGGAACACCTCAAGGGTTAACAAAGTTTGTAACATCAGTTTTTTATAATTTGAGGGGTGTAGTTTCTAAAATGGGGTCATTTATGGGTGGTTTCCATTACATATGCCCCTCAAAATCACTTTATATCTGAATTGGTGCTTAAAAAAATGGTTTTGGAAATTTGGTTGAAAATTTGAAAAATGGCTCCTAAACTTCTAAGCCTCTAACGTCCGAAAAAAAGTAAAATGACATTTATAAAATGATGCCAACATAAAGTATACATATGGGGAATGTAAAGTAACAACTATTTTTGGAGGTATTACTATTGTGACAGAGCGTCTGGACAAGTGGTAGACGGCGTATATATTTGCCCAAGGTTCCTCGCAACCAGTATATAAAAGCAACCAGGGAATAGAATTCTGCAGAGATCTGCGACCTCTGCATTCAGGGTTTAGTAAAACCCATTTTCGGGCCTGTGTTGCTGGAGTGGGGAAAGAGGGTGGGTCCCCCACTCCACCCAGACAGTCCGGGTCTTGGGCTATCTGGTTAATGAGGCCAAGGTGTGCTAGCCTTATAAAAAGAACCAGGGAGCAGAGCTCTCTGCCTCTCAACTTGGGAACAGGAAAGCTGCTAGGATCCTGTGGGAGCACTGCCAGAGGTGTGTACTGATGAATATGTTATGGTGGGGGGGCGCGGTATTAGGCCGGCACCCCGTTAGAGAGACATTGCTCTGTTTAGTTAGTGCCAGACAGGCATAGGATTTGTTTTTTTTCTGTTAGTTTTTGTGTTTATTTTGCTGCTTGCTGTGTACCACCAACTGGCAATAAAACTGGCTGATGTCAGTTAAATGAACTTTCCTGGTCGTTTGGATGTCTGTGCTTGCTAATTCGTGCCCGTCTACCCAAGAGACGCCCAACCCGCTACCTAATCCCCTTACATATGGTGGAGGATGCGGGCAGCAATTCTGGCCTAAGAAAGCAACCAACTGAAAATTTAAAGGGCCAGAGTGCTTTTTAGTGCAGTACACCAAAGACTGTTTCTTTGCATCCTGGAAAATGGAGGATGTAGTTAAAGCTATGTTGCAAGCTGTTGCATCTCAACAGGAGGCTACCCGGGTGCAACAGGAGGCTACCAGAGTGCAGCAAAAGGCACTTGAGGAGACCAGCCGCAGGCTGACAGCCCAACTTCAGGCTGCACAAGAGGAGCAAAGAAAAGACCGGGAGACTTTAAAAGTTGTTGTGCAGCAACTAAGCAGTGTCGCTGGACGGGTCCCAGGTATGGCAGATGTCGCTCATTCCTCCATAAGGGCTAGTCACTTTTTGCAAAAGATGACAACCGCAGATGATGTGGAAGCCTACCTGACAACCTTTGAAAGGACTGCCGAGCGAGAGAATTGGCCAAAGGTACAGTGGGCAGGACTGTTGGCACCCTTCCTTTCAGGAGAACCCCAAAAGGCATATTTTGACCTGGAGAATCGTGATGCTATGGACTATGATAAGCTTAAAAAGGAGATCCTTACACGCCTGGGGGTTACTGTTTCAGTCCGTGCACAGCGTGTGCACGACTGGGACTACAGCATGGATAAACCTCCACGTTCTCAAATGCACGACCTCATACACCTGACCAAGAAGTGGTTGCAGCCGGAGATCCTGACGGGCCCCCAGATGGTGGAACGGGTTGTGATGGACCAGTACTTAAGAGCCCTCCCCGCTACCTTGCGCAAGTGGGTGAGCCATGGTGACCCCAAGAATGCTGACCAGATGGTGGAGATGGTTGAAAGGTACACAGCCGCAGAGGAGCTAGTAAGACTGCCACAGCGCCCCCTAGCCCTGCAGTGGAGATCTCCAGGACTACCTGGTAAGACTGTTCTGAGGGAAAAGGGGCCTGGCAGAGCTGATGTATCTGTGCGTGCAAGTGGAGAGACTGGAGGGCCAGGATCTAGAAGCTGGCAAGCCATGCCAGTGAGATCTGTGGCATATAAGGGACTTAATAGAGGTTTAATAAAATGCTTCAGATGTCAAATGCCAGGTCATGTTGTTGCCAATTGCCCAATGTACGATGAACCAATGCAATGTGATGCCTCCTACATAAACCGACGTCTATCACTGTATGCTCAGCCTGTGTGTGTGGCATTACCAAATACTGGGGGTGAGAAACAAATGTGCGTTATTACTGTAGAAGGTAAAGATGTGAATGCATTGTTAGACTCAGGCAGTCTGGTCACCCTAGTAAAAGCAGACTTGGTAAATCCCAGGAAATGGCAAGAGAAAAACATTGCAGTAACCTGCATACGTGGAGACACTCGTAATTATCACACTGCTGTGGTAGTTGTAAATACCCAGTTCGGGGCAGAAAAATTTGTGGTTGGTTTAGTACCCATGTTAATGCATGATGTCATCATGGGGTGGGATTTCCCACATTTCTGGCAGTTATGGGAACATAAAATTTCTAATACTCAGCAGGAAGGAGATGACCTATCGTTAGTTACCGAAGGGGGCGTGTTCGTAAAACGGAACTCCGTTGATGACGAGTCATTTCCTTTATCTGTCATGGTTGGGGATTCTGAGGACTGTCTATAGTGATGGGTTAGAAGGGGGTCAGAGCAGCCCAGAGAGAGATGATTCCCTTAATGACCATTTGCCAGATCTTGAAGTAAGGAAAGAGCAATTTGGTGCTGAGCAATTGAAAGATCCCACCCTTACTAGAGCCAGAGAAAATGTGAAGTCTATCGATGGTAAACTAGTGGAGCCAGACACCAGACTTTGCTTTCCGCATATGGCTATAAAACATGACTTACTGTACCAGGTGGTAAAAAAGGGTGAGGATCTGGTGGAACAACTATTGGTTCCTAAAGTGTACCGGCGAACAGTACTGGATATAGCTCATGGTCACCTTATGGGGGGGCATTTGGGAGTTGAAAAGACCACAGATAGAGTTCTTCAAAGGTTCTTTTGGCCTGGCGTCCATAAAGATGTTAAAGATTATTGTGACTCCTGTCCAGTGTGCCAGATTTCAGCTCCTAGGCCACACTACCGTAGTCCCCTGGTTCCCCTACCAATTATTGAGATACCATTTGAGAGAATAGCCATGGATCTAGTGGGGCCTATTGTAAGATCTGCTCGAGGCCACCAACATATTCTCGTAATCATGGACTACGCTACTCGTTACCCGGAAGCTATTCCCTTGCGTAATACGTCATCCAAGGCTATAGCTAGAGAGTTGGTGCAGGTGTTCAGCCGGGTGGGACTACCAAAAGAGATCCTAACAGATCAGGGTACCCCCTTCATGTCACGCATCATGAAGGAGTTATGCAAACTGTTCAAAGTTAAACAGCTGCGTACCTCTGTCTACCATCCACAGACTGATGGCCTGGTAGAAAGATTTAATAAAACGCTAAAAGCCATGCTTAAGAAAGTAGTGGACAAAGATGGGAAAAACTGGGATTTCCTTCTCCCTTATCTCATGTTTGCCATCCGGGAAGTCCCTCAGTCATCCATGGGCTACTCCCCATTTGAGTTATTATATGGTCGCCACCCTAGGGGTCTGCTAGATATAGTAAAAGAAACCTGGGAAGAAGAAGCTACCCCCTATAGAAGTGTCATTGAACATGTGGCACAAATGCAAGATCGTATATCCGCAGTGATGCCTATTGTACGAGAACATATGGCCCAGGCTCAGGAGGCACAACAGAGGGTGTATAACCGCAGTGCCCGAGTACGTACTTTTGCGCCAGGTGACCGGGTTCTGGTACTAATCCCTACATTAGAAAGTAAATTCCTGGCTAAGTGGCAAGGCCCCTTTGAGGTGATAGAAAGAGTAAATGAGGTAAACTATAAAATCCGTCAGCCCGGTAAGAGGAAGCCTGAGCAAATATACCACGTCAATCTTCTAAAACCGTGGAAAGATCGACTGTCACTTGCTGCTGACGCCTCCTTCCCACCAGAGCAGCAGTGCTCTGGGAAGCCCCTGTTGCCAGAGGTAACAGTACCTGACTCTCTGTCTAAGGCCCAAAAAGTAGAAGTGCAGGAGTTCCTCTTTAAGAATAGGGATTTTTTCTCAGAAATCCCAGGTCGCACCTCTGTCATAAAACATGACATCATTACAGAACCAGGGGAAAAAGTTAAGCTACGACCCTACAGAATACCAGAGGCCAGGAGAGAGGTGATCTCTGAAGAGGTGAGGAAAATGTTGGAACTTGGGGTAATTGAGGAGTCCCATAGCCAGTGGTCCAGCCCCATAGTCTTGATCCCCAAACCAGATGGCAGTTGGAGGTTTTGCAATGACTTCCGTAAGCTGAACGCCATATCAAAGTTTGATGCTTACCCAATGCCACGTGTTGATGAGCTCATTGATAGGCTCGGAAATGCCAGGTATATAACTACTCTAGATCTAACCAAGGGATACTGGCAAATTCCCCTGACAGATGAGGCCAAAGAGAAAACTGCCTTTGCCACCCCTGATGGGCTGTTCCATTATGTGGTATTGCCATTTGGTTTGCATGGAGCACCTGCAAACTTCCAGAGGGTGATGTATAAGATATTACGACCCCACAGACGGTACGCAGCAGCATATCTGGATGACATCATCATCCAAAGTCCAGACTGGGAATCCCATCTACCTAGGGTGCAGGCGGTTATCGATTCACTGTGTGAGGCAGGCTTCACAGCCAATCCAAAGAAATGTGCCATTGGTCTTGAGGATGCTAAATATCTAGGTTATACCATAGGCCGAGGCCTAGTAAAGCCCCAGTTGAACAAAATTGAAGCCATACAAAGATGGCCTCAGCCAGTAAACAAGAAGCAAGTCCGTGCCTTCTTGGGAATTACAGGCTATTACCGTCGATTTATACCTAATTTTGCTTCCCTTGCGGCCCCGTTAACAGACCTGACAAAAGGAAAAGGCTCTGTCATGGTCAAGTGGTCACAAGAGGCTGAAAATTCATTTCAGACTCTAAAAACCCTCCTGTGCGCTCAGCCGGTGCTGATAACCCCAGACTTTAAGAAAGGGTTTGTCCTACAGACAGACGCCTCGGATGTGGGACTTGGAGCAGTACTGTCACAGGTACGGGATGGAGAAGAACACCCTGTACTATATCTAAGCAGGAAACTTAATGACCATGAGAGAAAATATGCAATTGTGGAAAAAGAGTGCCTTGCTATTAAATGGGCCCTGGAAGCACTCCGCTACTATTTGCTAGGCCGCCACTTCGAATTGGTTACGGATCATGCCCCCTTAAAATGGATGAGTGAGAATAAGGAAAAAAATAGGAGGGTAACAAGATGGTTCTTAACCCTACAGGAGTATCGGTTTACAGTAAAACACAGGCCAGGGACACAAATGGGAAATGCCGATGCCTTGTCCCGTGTACATTGTCTGATGTCCAAATGTGTTCCAGCCCCGGGCCTGAAACAGGGGGGGGAGGATATGTGACAGAGCGTCTGGACAAGTGGTAGACGGCGTATATATTTGCCCAAGGTTCCTCGCAACCAGTATATAAAAGCAACCAGGGAATAGAATTCTGCAGAGATCTGCGACCTCTGCATTCAGGGTTTAGTAAAACCCATTTTCGGGCCTGTGTTGCTGGAGTGGGGAAAGAGGGTGGGTCCCCCACTCCACCCAGACAGTCCGGGTCTTGGGCTATCTGGTTAATGAGGCCAAGGTGTGCTAGCCTTATAAAAAGAACCAGGGAGCAGAGCTCTCTGCCTCTCAACTTGGGAACAGGAAAGCTGCTAGGATCCTGTGGGAGCACTGCCAGAGGTGTGTACTGATGAATATGTTATGGTGGGGGGGCGCGGTATTAGGCCGGCACCCCGTTAGAGAGACATTGCTCTGTTTAGTTAGTGCCAGACAGGCATAGGATTTGTTTTTTTCTGTTAGTTTTTGTGTTTATTTTGCTGCTTGCTGTGTACCACCAACTGGCAATAAAACTGGCTGATGTCAGTTAAATGAACTTTCCTGGTCGTTTGGATGTCTGTGCTTGCTAATTCGTGCCCGTCTACCCAAGAGACGCCCAACCCGCTACCTAATCCCCTTACACTATGTATTTTGAAAGTAGAAAAACTGAGATTTGCAAATTTGCTAATTTTTCAAAAATTTTGCTAAATTTGGTATTTTTTTTTTAAATAAATAAAAATGAAATATTTTGCCACAAATTTACTACTGTCATGAAGCACAATATGTGACAAGAAAACAATCTCAGAATGGCCTGGATAAGTAAAAGCGTTCCAAAGTTATTACCACGTGAAGTGACACATGTCAGATTAGCAAAAAATGGCCTGGGCAGGAAGGTGAAAACAGGCTCGGGGTTGAAGGGGTTAAAGGACCAATTCAGTTATGAAGTCACTTTGTGGGGCTTACATAATAGAAACCACCCATAAATGACCCGATTTTAGAAACTACACCCCTCAAGTTATTCAAATATGATTTTACAAACTTTGTTAACCCTTTAGATGTTCCACAAGAATTAAAGATTTTCCATTTTAATCCATTTTTTCCTGTAAGGAAGGATTAACGGCATAAAAAACCCTCAATATTTATTACCCTGATTCTGTAGTTTACAGAAACACCCCAGATTTGGTTGTAAACTGCTGTATGAGCACACGGCAGGGAGCGGAAGGGAAGGAGCAACATATGGATTTTGGGGGGCAGATTTCACTGGGATAATTTTAAGTTGCCATGTCCCATCTGACGACCCCTGATTCACTCCTACAGTAGAAACTCCCAAAAAGTTACCCCATTTTGGAAACTATGGAATAAGATGACAGTTTTATTGGTACTAATATGGGGCTGGGTCTCACAAGCTTCCATACATGGCAGCGTGGAGGGCCAATGGACAGGGCAGAGGAAGCCCCTCTCTCTGTGATCCTATTATATGCCACGGTCTGTGTTGATTGCGGCATATAAGGGGTCCATTCACGTCAGGGCCCCTGCATTGATCTGGCCTGTACAGCTCCGGTGCCCACCCAAACATCATGATGTACTAGTACGTCAATTTGAGGGAAGTCACTTCCCACTGTGACTTACTAGTTACGTCATATGTCGCCAAGGGGTTAAAGAGGCCATGAGTTCCTACCAGGCCTGAAGTTCTTCAGTACAGCTGGAGGACCTAAGAGCCAGACAAGATTCAGGAGGGCGAAATACATGAGACTGGACCCTGTTTGTCTATTTTAATGTTTGAGCTCAACACAGCCACCTTCCTGCCTCTTACCTCCAAACGGACTCCCTTCACCTATTTCAAGTTGGCGTTTATTGCGCCTTATCTTCTTGGGTTAAGCAAAGAAGACCCACCTGAGATCTGTTATGCAATGTCCTAAGTCACAAATCCAAAGAAAAGACCCAAACGCCACCTGCGCTCCTTGAGATGTTTTTGCAACGTTATAAGCCAGCACCCAAAGAATGGACTCAAACGATTAGCTGACCTCTTTATGACCCCACCTGTGATTCATCAGGAATACCTGATACCTGCGTGCATCATCAGGAGGAACCCAAGGCGCAAGCCAAGGGCAGCTTGCTTTTCACCATGGGGGTATACAATACTCCAGAGAAGGGGCATTACTATTTTTGTACTGATTTAATGTATTCCTCATAATTTGGATGTAATCATTATGAATGACGTAGTAAACCATCAGCAGGTGGAGTGTGCCTGGCCGTGCTCTGGATAGGAATGGAATTTACCATTCCATTCCTGCCTCAATTGGATTGGGCTAGGCTGACTTCCTGCATAGAGTGGGCATTGAGCTAGTCTAAAGTCAGTGGAGAGGAGAGCGAGAAAGAGAGGGGATGTCTGTGGCCCCTCTCCAGGTAGAAGGAATAAGGAAGCAGCTCATAGAGCACCAAATCCCTGCATATACAGAGAGGGAAAACAGGCCAAAGACATGCTCCTCATCATCAAGGCACTATAAGGCCAGTGTTAGCTAAGTGCAGAAATCATCACCAAGTCAGCCTGCCACGTACCTCATCTGCTGCTGCCAAAAGAGAATTGCACTAAAACCTGCTGTTGCTATTTGTATTCTGACGTTGCACTTTGTTACGTTCAATTCTGGCCTTCAGTGCTACAACTTTCACTGGAACGGACCCCAACTACACTACATCAGCGCCACTTCCACTCCCATCCTCTCCACCGGGTCCCACGGGGGCTTTCTGCATATCCTGGCACTGTACGCAGTCAGGACCTGTGCAGTATGGCACCGGGAGTGCGCAGTGTGGCACCTGGAAGAAGTCCAGGGAGTGGTGACTACAGCCAGTGCAGTTGTACACGCACCAGTCCCCGCACCTCCTGAATGCTAATGACGCCTCCATAATAGTAGTCATTACCATTTGCACCATAACACACACTGCCATTTTCCCTCTGTTTTTTGGAGTCTTATACTGTGAAAAATACACTAGTTTTTTTTTTTTGCAGTTTACTATTTTTACACAATAAAAACTTTTTTTTTTTTAATCATGTTTATGTGTCACCATTTTCAGAAAGCCATAACTTATCTTTTTGAATGAGTGTGCGGGCATGTATTTTTTTTTTTTTTTTACAGGATATGTTGACACGTTCATTGGTATCATTTTGGGGTACATACGACTTTTTAATAACTTTTTACTATGTTTTTGGGAGTTGAGGTGTTTCTCTGCTGCCTTTGCCACTTTAAAAGGGAGTGTAGCAAGGGCATCAGGGAGTGGGATCAGTGGCCCCACTACATTTATCATCTTTTACTGCAGTTTCCTGGCATAAAATAACACTGAAATCTACACCAGTCCCAGAATAGGTGCATGGACTGTGTACTGTCATAAATTAGGTGCAGCCCTCGGCAGTGTGTCTGGTTATCATAGATCAGCATTAGAGATGAGCGAGCATGCTCGGCCGAGCGTACTCGGGAACAATTTTCGAGTAGTAGCGTACGCATCTTCTAATCTGTACGCTAATGCATACGCATCTTGTAATTGGTACGCATTAGCGTACAAATTTATAAGGCGCCCATTAGCGTACAAATTTATAAGATGCGTACGCATTAGTGTACAGATTATAAAATGCGTACGCTACTACTCGAAAATTGCTCCCGAGTACGCTCGGCCGAGCATGCTCGCTCATCTCTAATCAGCATACATCGCCAGTCTATTATAAATCTGCCACAAGGTATTTTGGGAAAGTTTCCCAATATTCAAGAAATTCTAAACTTGGAATCCATGACCTGCTTTGCAGGACTTTGCACCGGTTAGCAGTTTACATTCTAAGGCCTCATGCACACAAATGTATTTTGTTTCCGCGTCCGTCCCGTTTTTTTTTTTTTGCGGGTAGGACCCCTTCATTTCAATGGGTCAGCAAAAAATGCGGACAGCACACTGTGTGCTATCCGCATCAGTATGTCTGTTCTGTAGCCCCACCAAAAAAATAGAACATGTCCTATTCTTGTCCATTTTGTGGAAAAGGATATGCATTGTCACAATGGATCCCCCCCCCCCCAAAAACAACGGAAACACGGATGCCATACGGAAAGTCATGCATTTTTTTTGCGGACCGCAAAACACATACTGTTGTGTGCATATAGCCTAATATCCATATATATTTGCACTGATATACATTCAAGGATTATTTGTCCCAGGCATTATGTACTAATTTGATTTTTAATGACTCTTGTAAGAACACCAAACATTAATTTGGACGCACCTTCAACTGTCATTTACAAGGTGACAACTCAATGACACTAGCCGAAAACATCAGAAGATTTTTTTTGTCATGAGAAACCCAAGAGCATATCTCACCATCAATCTCCATTTCACTTTGGACTTCAGAGCAGAGTTCTAGGAACATTTTGTACTGCCAGTGACCTCATAGAGAACATGATGTCCCTGGACTTGGTCTCAGTACTGACTTTAATATTTTATTATTAAAGCAACACCCTGATGAGAACTTGGATGAAAAACAGCCACCTCCAGCTCCTGTGGTATCTTTGTGGAAGAACATTTCTCAGTTTGGAAAAAAAAATCAATATGTATTAATGGCAAAAATGGGGCGGAGAGAGAGGAAATATGGGAGGAGGGGGACCTTCTGGTTCTTCCTCCTCATTGATCCCCTCAGCAAGCAATTCAAGTAAGGCCCCATTCACACGACCGTATGTATTCCGTGTCCGTATAAAAACGGAACGGAAGACATACGGAAAGTCTTCCGTAGTGTTCCGCATTTTTGCGGACCCATTGACTTTTAATGGGGCTACGGACGTGTTTTGCGGCCAAGTATAGGACATGTTTCCTTTTTTTTGCGGGAGAACTTCCGTAATATATGGATGCGGAATGCACACAGTGTGCATTCCGTATTTTTTTTTCTCCTATGGAAAAATGAATGGGTCCGTATGGTTCCGCATCTTATCCGCAAAAATGCGGATAAGATACGGAAATGAACATACGGTCGTGTGAATGGGGCCTTAAGAACCCATAACTCACCTATCCAGTATACCCATTCCTATTACATGTGATGATATACAATTCTGACACATTGTTTTTATGGCTCGCGTCTTTTAAATATGTGAATTTAGAAACTTGCGTGACATAGATTGGTTATTGGGAGTATCTTTTTTTTTTTTCTTTTTTCTTTGAATTATCTGTATGCCAAGAAGGAATTCCATTCCCAACCCCCTCCAAGATGAGGCATATTTGGCTTCAATTACTCTGGAGGTTATGTTTTGCCTTCCTATCAGTGAAATAACCAAGTCCTGGAAAAAATGAATTCTATGGACATTTATTGTATGCAAGCATTGGGTCTGTAACAATCGACAAATTGAAATTATTTGTTCACTTCAAATGTAATCTCAATTTTTTTTTCTATTTATTAGCTACTTCTCACCTGTATATGGAGATTATAGAAAAAAAAATCCATGGTTACACCATAGTACCACCACTTAAAGGGGTTGTCTCAACTCATCAAGTCATCAAGTTATATTTATTATGTGCATGACACTGATATAAGCAACTTACTAATGTAGATGAATTAGCAGAAATGTCTCTGGTCCCCACTATCTTTATTCTTCGTACTCTTTATAGACTGCTCGTGTCTAGGGGTTACGGCCACCACTGCAGTGCAACAGCGTTGGCCGCGATTGCGCACAGCTAGAAAAAAAGCTGGCTTACTGGTGGCCGGGAATTGATGGAGTGAGCGTCCACCTCACTGTCATTCTTTCCTGTAAGATACAAATCGCGACAACCACTTACCAGAGGTTGTCACGATCTGTACAGGGTGTGCAGCTCTGAGACTGCTAGTGTTTCAGATAGTCTAGCAGCCTCAGGAGCGTGTACGTGTAGGCAAGGGGCAGGATTATATTATACCAGCGCCTCATGCCTGCTCCATCAGTCACAGCAGAGGTACCGCCCCCCACCACAGCTCAGGAAGTGCCCCAGGAGCCGTGCAGTGAGGACCTAAATAAAGAGGTGAGACAACCCCTTTAATATCACTAATGAGTACTTATCATCTATATACATATCTATATAATTATGACAGGATAGTGGTATCAAATTCATAGCACCTTTGTCATACTCCCCAGAGTCTCATACTAGTATTACCCAATGATGAGGTAATTCAGAGGCTTCACAGTTGTTGGCCATACACATACAGTACAATCGTCAGCTGAACCCACAGATTTTGGTGTATTTTGTGAATTGGAGCCTCCCAGCGTTCTCCTGTCAGGGGTTCAGACATGTTCACAGAAGATTCAGACATATTCCGATACAGCTAGCTAATCATGCTTAATGGTAACCTCAAAGATCTCAAAGACACATAACGGTAGGACAGACTGTAAATGCTTGAAATGTGAATGGGCAAATATAGATCTGTTTTGACCTAGAAGGAGTGGAAATCAAAACCTAAAGCCTTGCTCTATTTAGTTGTCATCTTAAAATGCAGATTTATATATTAATGTAAATTATGAAAGGCAACGTTATCTAACCCCTTCATCACAAAACAATTTGTTTTTTTCGTTCCTGTTTTTTACTGTCTGCCTTCCAGGTGCCACAACTTTTTAATTTTTCCGTTCATATAGCCATATGTTTTTTGCGGGACAAGTACTTTCTAATGGCACCATTTCATATTGCATAAGGTTTAGTGGGAAGCTGGAAAACATTCCAAGTGGGGTGGAAATAAAAAAAAAAACACAATTCTGCCACAGTTTTATAGGTTTCATTTTCACGGTGTTCCCCATGCAGTAAAATTGACGTGTTAACTTCATTCTAGTGATCAGTATGATTACAGTGATACCACATTTTTATTGTGGTAAGCAGAGCTTGATAGGAACTTCTCTATAACAGCCCACTGAGCCTTCAGAAGACCTAAGGCTGTCATAGAACTGAACTAGCCTCTGGGTGTCTGCTGCATAAAACAGGCAGCTATGGCACCCACTCACTTCCTAACCAGGCACCATCTTTAAATAATCGACTTATACCATACATGTGCGGTGAATGTCATGTATGGACAACAGAGGTTGTAGAGACAGATTGTCAGTCTTCAAATCTTTTGGAAAATTCATCATGTAGTGCCGCAAACATGGATGAATACTTGTCGAGGTGATCAGCTGATGGTGTGACTTCTATCAGTGTTGGCATGTGAGTGAGAATTTTGCCCTTCAATTGGCTAGAAAGAAACTTCAACTTTCTCATGAAAGCTGTCACCAAGCTGAACATTTCATGTGCAAAGAGGCCTTTGCCTTTCAGCTTGGTATTTATTTCATTCATTAGTGTGGTCACATCAACAGCAAAAGCCAGATCTGCCATCCAGTGCGTATCTGAGAACTCTGGGATGTCTTTGCCTTTCGTCTCACAAAACTCCTGAATCTGGGCTCTCAGGTCCCATACTCTTTTAAGCACCTTTCCAAGGCTGAGCCATCTCACAGCTGTCTGGTAGCCTATGTCACTATGTTCACTTCCATGCTCCTCCAACAGTGCAACAAATTGTCTCTGATTCAGTGCTCTTACCCTGATGAAATGAACTATCTTAGTTACAATATCAACAACAGGGGCGGATTGGGAACTCAAAGTGGCCCTGGAAAAAAAGGTAGAAGTGGCCCCATATTGTAGGCGGAGCCAAACATGTAGAAGGCGTGGTCAAAAAGGAGGTGGGGTCCGAAAACCTGTTACTGTAGAATTTAACAAAACATGTGGATTCACGCCTTTGTATTTGTCAACAACATATACTTTTACAAGAACAGTTCTTACTTGTTAAAAACTAGCTTCAACAGTTTATCAAACACCAATGTAATGACCAAGCTAGTGGTGCATGCTGTGTAGTTTTTGCTTGGTGACCTCCCACTTAAGAATGGTGCAACAATGAGACACACACAGGCCTGATGAACTGAATAAAAACTTTACTTCAAATTTTGGCTCAATCTTATTGGTTTCACAACATAGGCATGGCTCTTAGAGGTTGCAGTTCACGCAGAAAAAGAGGTTTTAAATGCTTACCACTTCATCATTTAAGTTAAAACACCATTTAAAATAGAAAAAGTGCAAAAATATTTAAAGTGCAAAAATAGCAAGTGCTACACACCATAGTGCATGTCTATGAAAAATTCCTGCAATTCACTATAGAGGTCCAAAGGCTATGGAGCCCTTCGGATACATTAATTTAAAACCGACAGATATTCAACCAATTTACACAGATGGGCTCAGGCCATAACAACACTCACAAGTTTTAACTTAAAACATAATACCGTGTTTCCCCGAAAGTAAGACAGTGCCTTACTTTCTTTTTATCCCCAAAAGCCCCACTATGTCTTACTTTCGGGGTATGTCTTATATTGGAAAAAAATTGTCAAACAGCTCATGTGGGCACAGCAAAGTGCAAACCTGTACCTATACCTGTATCTAACCCAGTGTGATACAGTACCACCTGCTGTATTTAATCCAGTGTGACACCTGCTGATACCCACTGGGTTATATACAGCAGATGATACCCCAGTATGCCAGTGTGTATGTTTTACTGATGTATGATTAATACTGTGTGCATTACCGTATTTTAAGCAGGAGGCGGCAGAGACAAGTGCAGGGGACGGCGCGGTGACGTATGGAGAGGGGGACGGCGCGGTGACGTATGGAGAGGGGGGGCGGCACGGAAGTGGGCAGGAGGCGGCGCTCATTTGGATCAGACGGAGGCGGCAGACGCGGTGACGTATGGAGGGGGGGGCGGCGTGGAAGTGGGCAGGAGGCGGCACTCATTAAGATCAGAGGGAGGTGGCAGACGCGGCGACGTATGGAGAGGGGGACGGTGCGGACGTGGGCAGGAGGCGGCGCGCAGCTAGATGAAAGGGAGGCGGCAATACCCTTGTGTTTCCCCGAAAGTAAGACATATGTCTTACTTTCGGGGTATGGCTTATATTAGCCGACCCCCCTGAAACCCCCGATACGTCTTACAATCGGGGGTGTCTTACTATCGGGGAAACACGGTATTAAAATAATAAATATAAATCATGTTTAACAAATTTACCCAGTTGGGCTTGGGCCACACCAAACACTAACTTTAAACGTTTTACCCTAAAACATATAATATAATTATATTACAGATATAACTCCTTACGTAGCAGTGTACTTTTTAATGCTATATTATCAATAATTATATCTTCCTCTATTTGCTGTAGAATGTCTTTTTCAACAGACATAAGAAGAAATGCTTCCAAATGCTCAGCACTAAGGGTACTCCTCAGTCGATTCTTGATAAATTTCAGTGTTGAAAAACTTCTTTCACATGCCACTTGAGTTGTTGACAGTGTTAGGAGGTATTTGTATGCTAGGCCTATGCAAGCATAGGCCTCAGTGAACATGTTGTAGCGTTCCAGAGTCAGATAAACGCACACTGCACAGTTTTTACATCGTTTGCACACATACTTTTTCTCACTGTACTACACCTCACAATTTTCTTTGATTGTAATCTCTGGATCCTCAACATTCTCTTCTTGGATGTTTAACATGTATTCTTCTGGTAGTGATCTTTTTAGACTATCCCAGTTACTTGCCAAACTGAGCACTTCTGACTGTAGCTGTTCTTTAGTTACGTTAACATCAAACTTTTTAAGAACATCACTTAGGTTTTGAAGTGTATCATGAGGCAATGAGGTCTTTATCTCTCCAAACTGTACAGGAGACAGGCAAGCCAGATTGCAAAACAACATCCCATTTTTCTCAAATCTTCCTCTAACACTCTCTATGGTTGTGTCTAATATCCTGTTGTGCACGTGTACTTCAAAGTCTTTAAATGGCTCAGCAATTGGTTCATCAGGTACAGTTTCTCCAGGCATTCTTTTTCTTTTCCATAGTACCTTTGCTAGAAAAAACCCCTGGATGACAATATTGTGTGAGGGGCTTCGCTTATCAAGTTCCTGTGTTGACCACTCAATAAAATCGCTAACTCTACTTTTCACCTCTTCAATGTCCCTTTGTATTTTTTGTAACTGTTCCAGAGTACACATCACCATCTGATGTGCTTTTAGTAGCTCAATCCCAACAGTTTGCAGATATTTAGATAGGGGTGTTGTCAACTGGAAAATACGTAGATATGAAACCATCATGACTGGATTTGTCTATCGCAGAAGTGCTTCTTTGTAGTTTCTAGCTTTGGTGTCAAGTTCAGCGGAAGTGGATCCACTGTGTCACGAGAATGTCTTCCTCGGAGGGCGTTGTCTAAGTGTACCTCCCGTTCTTCACAGTACCCCTGATGGTGGGGATAGACTTTCCCGGGGAGGTACACCAGGTCGCTACCTCTCGAGGTGAGACGGTACTCGTGACAACCGACCCAGACGGACCAGGTACTAAGGTGCAAGACACCAGAGAGACTGATACGCAGGACCAACACACACCAGAGACAGAGACGCTGAGTAGAAGACTGTAGGCGGGAACACACTGTGAGCACACAGGGGCAGGTCTGCCAGGTACCAGGAACAGGAGACGGGTGCTGGATAAGTAGTATGCACACTACAGCAGGGCTAAGGCAGAGTTCACACTTGTGCGTATCTGGGAAACCGCAGGAACTGGAAACACGGACAGGAAACTATACAGGAACCTTTGCAAGTCAGGGATGACTTATAGACGCTCAGGCAAGGAGTGAATGTCCAAGAAGGCTTATATAGTTTTAGACAGGAGGAAGGGGGAGGAACCAATTAAGGAGCTAGCCTAATAAAATGCAGCACCTGGAGACCAGTGCAACAGAAGCAGACAAAGAGGACAGGACTCCATGCCATACCAAGCGGCCAAACCTCACAGCAGCAAAGAGCCAGGACGCTGGCCACAACGGTAAGTACACGTGCGCCGCCCGGGACCCCCGGATGGCGTTACATTTGGCTCTTAATTCAGATGAGCATTTCTCTAATTCTTCAATGGTGTTCAGAGACAGAATAACATCAACATACATGGAACTTTTAGGTTTCTCAAATTAACCAAATATTTTAGTCAGTATTGCATCCTTTGCCCACCAACGTGTTTCACCAATGGTTTGTAGCCTGCGATGTTGACCTGCATCGCTCTTTACGCTTATCTGATCCCATATATCCATTCTTTTATAAGACTCCTTAAAAAATACAGCAATTGAATTTAAAAGAGAAAAGAGTGAGGTTGCAGCAATAGGTGATCGAGTAGCATCACCAATCACAAGATTTAATATATGGCTATAGCACCACACGTGAACTTGTCCTGGTGACTCACTGTTAAGCCAAGTTGTAAACCCATTATAAACTCCCTGCATGTTTGCAGCTCCATCTGTTGCATTACCAACACACTGAGCTATGTCCAAGCCGTTTGCCTTCAGAGCTTCCTTCAGAAGTTCTAGGAACCCTCTTCCCGTTGAATCTGTACAGTTCACAACGGCTAGCAGTCTTTCCTGAATACCTTTCAGTTTGTCCACATAACGAATTATAATGGAGCATTGATCCCTTGTCGAAATATCCTGTGTTGTGTCCAGTTGTACAGAAAACATGCCAGCTTCTTTCACTTCATCTGCAATTGTCTTCTTGATTAAGCATACTATTTCTTGGATGACACTGTTCACCATTGTTTTCGATATGAATGTTAATGCGTTACCGCGAACTTTACTTTGTGCTTTGTGGGCCTGTTGACTTTTCTTTACTACTTTGTCCAAGTGTCTCTTTAACACTGGGTCATATTTACTAAGCAATATAAGCAACTCTAAAAAATTCCCATGGTCTAAATGGGAATCATACAATTCATATGCAGCTTCAGATGTACTTCCCCTGTAGCTTAATCCTCGTTTAACAATCAGTCTGATTACTTCAACCACCCTTTCCATTACTTGTCTGTTATTTTTAATGTCTTCTCTTCTGTTGTCGCTCTGAAAATAGTAATTCTTCAATGTCTTTGTACTTTAGAGTTTGCATATGAGCCTCTGCACAAGAAGTATGATGTTTGCTGGTCTCGTGTTCATTGATGCGTTGATATGTATGCATCCAGTCTTTCATTCCATCTATAAATGCACTCTTTTCAGTAGCCTTGCTGTATGCCAAGTATATTGTGCAGTACAGTGCATTTGTGATTTTGCTGTACGATATCCACTGACGTTGAGAACCATTTTTCCTTAGAAAAACTTTTTTTTGCTACAAATGGGAGACAATTATCATCAGATGGCTGTACTGGATGATTTAAGAAAAAGAAAGCTCTGTCATTTTCCTTTGGTCGAACAAAAAGATCTACAGCTTGCTTTATGCTAGCCGATCTTCCTTCAGTTAACTGTTTTTCTGTCTTCTTACTTGTGGTGGCGTCCATAACGAAGCTCTTAGTTTCTCTTTGTCTTCCTTCTGTAAATTTCTGTTTTACAGAAGGCCATTCACCACTGGTACTTGTAGATTCTTCTTGACCTCCTTCTATCGATGTTTGTGTTGTAGACAGCCACTCAGCACCAGAGTTATCAGTGTCTTCTATCAATGTATGTTTTTCAGAAGGCCATTCTACACTGTGGTTCATGGATGTTTCTTTCTGTGCTGTTGAAGTTCCACTAACAACTCAGGTTTTAAACAGATCAGTCAACTTGGAACACCTTTCTGCTTCTGAGGACAACAGCTGCCTTTTCTTTTCACACAATTTTTCTGCTCCACCTTTGGCTTTTCTTTTTCTCTCCATCTGAAAAATTTCATACACAATCAGAACCATAAAAGATCTTGCAAGTGAGACACCATCAGGGTTGGACTGGGTTTCCTTTGACCCACCAGAGGAAATCATTCTTGTTGCCCAACTCCCATATAATCTAATAAAGTCTAATAGGTTTTGATTCAAAGACGTATATCCTAGTGGGAATTTATTGTCTCCAAATGGTACTTTGGTAGGCCGGTCTGATGCTTGACTGCATGTTCTTCCATTGCAAAGCTTATAAATTATATAACTCTCCATATTTAGAAACAAAATGCAAAATCACTGAAACGTTTGCCCCTATAATCTGCCTGACTATCGACATGTGTAAATCCATCATTACTGTTTTGTACAGATAGTTTTCACCAGTTATCTCATTATCACACAGGCAGAATTACAGTGACATATATGCTCAGTACTTACCCCTCTGTCATGCCCCCAATGCCTACATCTCCGCTGGGCTTAGATTAACTGCAGGCTGTTTCTCTCGAGTTCCAACTGGGTATATTCCTGAGTCTTCTTATTCAGCTGCATTTACTATTTATGTAACTGAACAGAAGACTTGGGGCTCATGCACAGGAATGTGTGCTAGCAGTGCCTGTGCTGTGGACCGCAATTTGTGATCCACAATGCATGGGCACTGACGGTGGGGCCGTCGCATTCCATGGTCCTCACCCCAAAAAAGTAGTGCATGCTTTACTTTTTTGCAGTGCGGAGGCACGGCCAGAAACACCACAGAAGCACACCATAGTGCTTCCATGGGGTTCTGATCCTTGCATCTGTTCCGCATCTCTGGGATTGCAGAGCCATTCAAGTGAATGCATCCGCAATCCGTGATGCGGGGTGCACGCAGCTGGTGCTATTTACAGCAGACCCGGTGTATGCCACAGCTGGGCAAAGACCATTTGCATGAGCCCTTAGGAACCTGAGCAGAAGAGCCCACAACGAGCCTAAGTGCAGTAAAATGGCTTCATGACAGAAGAGGTCAGTGGCCTCTATTTGTTTACAGGGGAAGTAGCACATGCGCCGTCCATTCCAAAAGTAAGCAAATTGAGGCATCTTGTGGACAGGACTAGTCGCATGACCCTCCATTAACAGCCATTTTGGGAGCACAGCATTTGTAAGCAGGGAAGTAACAGATAGTGACCCACCCTAGCACCAAAATAGGTTACAGTTGGCACTTTTATTTTCTAATCTTTCATTGTGCTAGGGACATTACAGCCATGATCGCTGTGTCGAAGTGCAGCAATTTAAGTGAATAAGATCACATAATTTTTAGCCAAGCAGTGTCAACAGGATCCGTTTCTCTGCATTTTGGAAGCGCAGACAAAAATGCTACAACCCTAAGATGTGTCTCCACATGCTCATGTAATGTGCGTTCACAATACAGCAGTTACCTCAGAGCGGGTTAGAACAAGAGCAAGCCGGCAACCACTACTACATGGCTGCAGTGGTCGTAACCAGGGGCAACAGCCTGACTGATGTGTGTGGGACAATGGATATACAAATAGGCAAATCTTCTAAATGGTACATTTTATATAAATACATTCTATCAGTAATAATATTGGTATGGCTATATCTAACAAACTACATTTGTGAGATGGGAATACCTCTTTAACCCTTACACTCCCAGCGCTGTACATGTACGGCGCTGGGGCGATGCGGGCACATGGCACCCGCTCGCAAGTGCGGCGGGCGTCATGGCCGGCAAGTCTCTGCTGTTTCTAACAGCAGAGACTTGCCACTACTTACCTCATCGGCGGCGTCTTGCTGGGCGTTTAGATGCCGTAATCACACGTGATCACGGCATCTAGTCTGCGTACGCTTCCGGGTGGTGTACAGACGCCCCAAGTGGCCAATCGGGGTGTCTGTACACCATATGAAAACTGTAATCCTCGCTGGTGAGGATTACAGTTTTCAAAGTGCAATACTTATTCTGGCCACTAGATGGCAGGCCAGGATAAGAAATGAGCAATTCTTGGATTTATCTCAGTCTAGAAAATCCCTGATTGCTCATAAAGGGAAAAAAAAAGCCACAATATATGAGCTCATATTTGAGCTTTAAAATAGTAAAAAAAAATGTTGAATATATTTTTTATTTTTAATATATTTTTTAAGTTCAAATCACCCCCCTTTCTGTATAATTAAAACATAAATACCTAAATAACAATAAATATAGACATCATGGGTATCACCGTGACCGAAAACGCCCGTACTTTTAAAATATAAAAAAAATATTCCAATACGGCGAATTGTGTGGCAGAAAAAAGCGTCCAAATGGCGATTTGCCGGTTTTTGTCGATTTTTTTTTCTAAAAAAAATTAAATAAAAAGTGATCAAAAAGTCATACACACCTCAGAATGGTATCAATAAAAACTTCAGATCGCCCCGCAAAAAATGAGCCCCCATACAGCTCCGTACACATAAATACCAAAAAGTTATAGGGGTCAAGATATGACAAGGAAAAAAAAAAAAAAAAAAAGGGCAACTTTCTAATTATTTTATCACTATCAAAACGCAGGAAAAACTATACATATTAGGTATTGCCGGATTCGTACTGACCAGTAGAATGAAAGTAACGGGTCAGTTTTAATGCACATCGAACGCTGTAAATAAGAAACCCGTAGAACTGTAGCGGAATAGAGTTTTTTTTGCAATTTCACCTGATTTGGAATTTTTTTCCCGCTTCCCACTACACCATATGCAATATTAAATGGTGGCGTTGGAAAGTACAACTTGTCCCGCAAAAAACAAGCCCTCATACAGCTATGTGAACAGAAAAATAAAACAGTTATGGCTGTTTGAAGGCAGGGAGCGCAAAACGAAAATGCATAACCGAAAAAACCTCCGGGAGTGAAAGGGTTAAATGACTACACTGTAACACAGGGATCTTTGGATGTATGACAAGTGACATGGCCAAGATCACTACATAGTTCCCAGGCCCATCAATCAGCATTTAGGTCAGAAAGCACCATAGTATAACTGAACTCCTAATCTTTGGAACTGACTCACCATCACACTCAGACATACGCCAACCAACACGTCCTCCAGACAGAAGTATATACTCCACCGGTACCACTCCAGACTCCTGTAGATTTCACAGACAACAGTGACTACTTTCTTGGTTTTCTGAAGTTGTGTGTATGGACAGCAAGATAAATACTGTGGATGAGGGAGGAGGAGCAAAAAAAAACCCTTAGGCCCCTTTCACACGAGCGGGAGACTCGCATGTCTCCCGCAACGCATCTACAGGGCTGGACTCGGCACGGACAGGGATCGCATATAATGCTATGCAATCCCTGTCAGTGCGGAGTCCAGCCCTGTAGATCCGTTGCGGGAGACATGCGAGTCTCCCGCTCGTGTGAAAGGGGCCTTAAGCTTCACCTTCTTAACACCTCTGTACCAGAACTCAATTGACCAGTTCACACCTCAGACCGGCTGAACGCCAAACCCCCCTCTTGCCTGAGCCCCTTTTGAACTGCTGATGAGAGGCGGTCACGGCTTATCACTCTAGTGCACTTTGTATCCTTTCACTCACTCAAGCCTAATAAAAACCTTTGAAAAAATAAAATTTTCTTTGCATCACTATTTTTTGATACCATTTTTACTTTTCTGTCTACAGACTTGTACGAACTCTTGTTTGTTGGAGGGTAAACAGTGTTTTTTATTGGTAGCATTTTGGGCTATGTATACTTTTGTATCACTTTTTATTCAATTTTGACCAAAGTGGACAAATTGACAAAGGGCGAATCACACATTTTTATTCTATCACAGCATTCATCACCCAGGAAAAGTATCTTTATATTTTAATAGTTTGGCCATTTTTGGACACTATGATACAGATTCAATAATATTTTTTTTTTATTATAAAATTGGGAAAAGGGTGATTTAAATATATATTTTGTGTTTTTCTAATCAAACTTTTTTATTTTTACATCAGAATTTTTTGTCCTCTTAGTGAGCTTCTGATGCGATTGTCTGATCAATAGGCCCATAGACTATATTAGAAAACAAAAAAAATTATGGAAAAGTATTGGCCAAGAAAAATGCAATGCTAACATTATATAAGAACAACATGGGCACTGTGGCATGAGAAAACGCATGTACTTATAAAATATATAAAAAACTTATCCCATATGGTGAATGGGATTGAATAAAATTGAATAAAAACGTATCAAACAGTCATAGACACACCGAAATGGAATAAATAAGAACTACAGATCACGTCGCAAAAAAATCAGATCCATAGACTTAACTATTATAAAATTATGAGAGTCAGAATACTGCAATTAAAAAAAACTTTTTGCAAAGTTTTTATTTTTTCAGCATTTAAAAGCAAGAAAAACATATGTGGTGTCAATGTAATCGTACTGACCTGGAGAATGAAGAACACTAGTCAGACTTACTGCATAGTGAACACCATAAAAACAAAACCTGTAAAACTGCGCTGGAATTGGATGTTTTTTCAATTCCACCCCATTTGGAATTTTTTCCCAGCTTACTGGTGATTGTGAGTTCACTAAAAGAGTTCAGGAGGGGCCTGGATGTATTTCTGGAGGGTAATAATATTACAGGTTATAGTTACTAGAAATGGGTCGTTGATCCAGGGAGTAATTCTGATTGATTGGAGTCAGGAAGGAATTTTTTCCCCTAAAGTGAGGAAAATTGGCTTCTACCTCACAGGGGTTTTTGCCTTCCTCTGGATCAATTTGCAGGATAACAGGCCAAACTGGATGGATGGAGGTTTTTTTTCAGCCTTATAAACTATGTTACTATGTTACTGCTACATCATATTCCATATTAAACGGTGCCATTAGTAAGTTCAGCTTGTCCCGAAAAACAACAAGTCCTCATACGTGAACGGAGCGGATAGGAGGCTGGGAGTAAAAAAGTAAAATGCAAAAAGGGAAAATTGCCAAGTCAGGAAGGGGTTAAGCATTTTTGGCCATGTTTTCCATCAATTTTCATTTTTTATTTGTGGCTTTTTCACTTTTTTATTGTAGTTATTTTCCTTTATTCATTTTATTTCACAACTGGCTTCAATAATATAAGTCTTTCACATTGAGTTTGGATCCAATGACATGATCATAACTGGCGGTCCTGCACATTTTGCCCTACTTTAGAAATGTCTATTCTTGTCCACATAACGGACAAGAATAGGGCATGTTCAATATTTTTTGCAGGGCCACAGAATGGACATACAGATGCGGACAGCGCACAGTGCAGTCCATTGAAATGAATGAGTCCACATCCAATCCGCAAAATATGCAGATCCGATGTGGACCAAATATTTATATATTAGATATTTATGTTTTTTTTCTGTAATAATACCATGTTTTATTTTCACTTTAATAAAAAAAATGTTTATTCTTCCTTTTATCCACACCCTTCTATCTACCTCTCTGTCTCATAGTACTGACTAGCTGAGGGCTCTGAACTAGCCAGTCAGTGTCATGATAATAACTGGTCTTTGCAGGTGGCATGCACAGGGTTACATCGCAAGCTGCCTGCTGTCATTATGATTATGACAGAGAACAGAAGAGGTGCCAGGGCCGGCCGCTTGCAATTTATGTCTCTGTGTAGCTAGGCTAGATGACACTGCGCATGCCAGCCAGCCTAATAATCCCATTTTCTCTTTAGTGAGATAGATTCTTCAAATTCTTTAAGTGTCAAACAAAGTCACCCAAGTAGTCTAGGGGTGGAGTGGCTGGCAGACTGCTGAGCCACTACCAATAATATGCTAACTACAACAGAGCTAATGGTGGAGCATGGAGCTGACAGGATGCAACTGTATCTGAGTACTAAGGGGGTTACGCAGATTTAAGACTTAGATAGATAATAGATAGATGGATAGATAGATAGATAGATACTACATAGGGAGATAGGGAGATAGATAGATAGATTTGTATCTATCATTCTTTATCAGATAGATAGATAGATAGATAGGACATAGATAGATAAATAGTAGATAGATATTAGATAGATAGATAGATATGAGATAGATAGATACATTTTAGTAGATTATTAGTCTCAGTGGATGACATTTCACTTTACAAGTCTTACATTTAACACTTTGCATATAATATTGCATTTTTGCAATAATAGGAGCAGAGCTGAGCTGTGAGAATATTTGGACATTGCTCCTCTAGAATGTGGGAATTAGGAAGGAGCCGGTTCCAGAACGATAGAATCCAGAGTTTTGTTAACGATCTTGCCTGCAGTTGTCTGGGATTAAAGGTTATCAGGGTCTGGGGAGTGTAAATTACAGAATTGGGTCGGGGGTTTTGTGAACTGTTTTCCGATGCTTCAAATGTCAAACAAGGTCACCCAGGCAGCCTAGGGTTGGAGCGGCCGGGCCGGCCGGCAGACTGGTGATGTGAGAGATCTCACACTGCAAAGCCGCCCAGCCCCATTCAGAAATCCACTCACTGTCACAGACAGTGTAGCGCAGCAGGGGCTGTCAGACAGGGACTTAACCCGCAGTAAGTCCCCCTGCTGCACGTAGGACGCCATTCCCCCCCCCCCCCCCGTACTCACAGGCAGCAGCCCAGAAGTGTCGGAGAGCTGCGCAGCAGGAGGTAGGTCTATTGACGCGTGCTGGGCTGAAAGTGTTAAGAAACAATAGCTGGGCTCCCTCCACCAGCCGGCCCACTTCACATAAAAACCACTCGGCCCACCGGGAACCATCCCGGTACAATACATTGCCAATCCGCTGATCAACAACATGGCTGATTTTTAGCACCGACTTGCACAGCACTTCCTGATGAATAATGCAATGCAAAAATATTAATTTCTGTTCTGGGTTTATTTCAGTCACTTTAACTTTCATCCGCTTCAAAAGTCCGACATTTTTCCCTGTCAGATTTGGACAGCCATCTGTTGTAACACTTACTAATATGTTCCATTTTAGTCCCAGTTTGTCCATGGATGCATTTACTTCTGTGAACAAATCACTCCCCGTTGTGGTACCTTTCATTGATTGCATAGCTGCCAGCTCATCTCAAAGTTTTTTGTTATCCCACGTACAAAGATAAGTAACTGGGCTGTATCACGGACATCATAGCTCTCGTCTAGAGCCAGGGAAAAAAAAAAAAAAATTATCCACTTTGTTTTGCAGCTGAAGCTTCAAATTCCCTGCGATGTCTTCGACCCGTCTTGTCACGGTTCGCCTGGAGAGGGGCAGATGCCCGTGCACGCTCTGCCTTTGTCAAGTTCTTGTATTTCTCTGTACTTCTCTTGTATTTAGTCTCGTAATGAAGATTCAAATTGTAATCTTTAAACACAGCTATCTGCTCTCCACAAACCAGGGGCGGATTGGCCATAGACCTTACAAGGAAATTTCCCGGTGGGCCGATGCCCAAGGGGCCACTTGGGCCCTCCTCACGGCCAACCAGTGGAAGTTTTTGGGGATGTATTTTGTGCTGCTGGCAGTATTTTGTGATGGACTGTGGTATTTGGCTCTGTTGGGGGGTATAATGTGCCACAATAAGGTATTGTTGGCCCTTCCCTGCATTCACTTTTATTATTTTTACCAGGGCCACTTTAAGTTCCCAGTCCGCCCCTGCCACAAACTAAGCACACAGCTTTACCTTTGGCTTCAGTAAATAAATATTTAGAAGTCCATTCCTTTTAAAAACTCTGCATTCTGCATCAATCTTTCTTTTTTTAACGTTAGCCAACATATTTAAGGGTTAGCAGCTAACCTTAGCTAATAGGCTAATAGAGTAATACACAGCCAGCTGTTTGCATATAATACTACCCCCCAGCAGAAGTATGCTGCCCCAAGAAGAGAGCACAGAGACGGCAACAATAAAGAAATGTGAGTATGATCAGATCTGGGTACGACTTGTATATAACCACCTTGTATCCACACTTACTGGATGCGCTCTACGTACTTATGTGCTCATTAAACCACCTCAAAAGGAGCCTTAGGAAAAGACATCTTCTCAGTTACCGGCCCCGATAACTCGCCACAATTGATCAATAACTACAACTACTACTTTTTTTAACGTAATGTTCAGAGTGTTGCTGACACTGAGCTTATCCTGCAGAAGGCCTCTGTCTTGAAGTGGTGCAGAGAGAATATAGGTGAAGCTGGGTCCCACCTTGAGGTATGTACATGGACTGCACTTAGTGGGGTTATGGCAGCATTGGAGGAGGCAGCAATAGCAATACCTGGACCAGAGCAGCTTCTTCCACATGTTTGGTGTGTTTCCCAGGTGGCTTGTCGCAAACTGTAAACAAGACTTTTTATGGATATCTTTGAGAAATGGCTTTCTTCTTGCCACTCTTCCATAAAGGCCAGATTTGTGAAGTGTTCGACTGATTGTTGTCCTATGGACAGACTCTCCCACCTCAGCTGTAGATCTCTGCAGTTCATCCAGAGTGATCATGGGCCTCTTGACTGCATCTCTGATCAGTCTTCTCCTTGTTTGAGATGAAAGTTTAGAGGGACAGCCGGGTCTTGGTAGATTTGCAGTGGTCTGATACTCCTTCCATTTTCAATATGATCGCTTGCACAGTGCTCCTTGGGATGTTTAAAGCTTGGGAAATCTTTTGGTATCCAAATCCGGCTTTAAACTTCTCCACAACAGTATCACGGACCTGCCTGGTGTGTTCCTTGGTCTTCATGATGCTCTCTGTGCTTTAAACAGAACCCTGAGACTATCACAGAGCAGGTGCATTTATACAGAGACTTGATTGCACACAGGTGGATTCTATTTATCTTCATCAGTCATTTAGGACAACATTGGATCATTCAGAGATCCTCAATGAACTTCTGGAGTGAGTTTTCTGAACTGAAAGTAAATGGGCCGAATAATTTTGCACGCCCCACTTTTCTGTTTTATTATTACAAAAAAAGTTTAAATGATCCAATAAATTTCGTTCCACTTCACTATTGTGACCCACAATTGTGACTTGTTGTTGATTCTTCACCAAAAATCTAAAATGTTATATCTTTTTGTTTGAAGCCTGAAATGTGGCAAAAGGTTGAAAAGTTCCAGGGGGGCCGAATACTTTCGCAAGGCACTGTATGTGGGGTCCAGCTGCAGCGTCTTCCTCGCGCCGATGGGTGTGATCAGGCCCTGTAATGGCGGTGCGCCGCTGTAGGGGAGGGAGGGGGCAGAGGGAGCACGTGGTACCCGATGTAATTCTGGTACCACTCGCAGCTACGGGCTTTTCTCTGCGTAGTAGCTCTGGTCCTTGTGGTCTATCTAGGTACCAGAGCCACTTTAGAGATGTTTGTTTGAGCTCCATATGGAGCCGATGACTGGAGCACCACACCACACAAGCGTCTGCTCTCAGTAGTGTAGGTCAGGCCACGCCTCCAACAGTTCCACAGTGACTATGATAAACCTTTCTCCAGCAGTGTGGCAGACAGTATATACGAGCACAGGGGCATAGCTACAACTGACTGGGCCCCACAGTTCAGGTTTCAAATAAAAAGATATAACATTTTAAATTTTTGGTGAAGAATCAACAACAAGTGTATCACAATTGGAACGAAGTGGAACAAAATTTATTGGATCATTTAAACTTTTTTTGTAATAATAAAACTGAAAAGTTGGGCGTGCAAAATTATTCGGCCCGTTTACTTTCAGTTCAGAAAACTCACTCCAGAAGTTCATTGAGGAGCTCTGAATGATCCAATGTTGTCCTAAATGACTGATGAAGATAAATAGAATCCACCTGTGTGTAATCAAGTCTCCGTATAAATGCACCTGCTCTGTGATAGTCTCAGGGTTCTGCATCATGAAGACCAAGGAACACACCAGGCAGGTCCGTGATACTGTTGTGGAGAAGTTTAAAGCCGGATTTGGATACCAAAAGATTTCCCAAGCTTTAAACATCCCAAGGAGCACTGTGCAAGCGATCATATTGAAATGGAAGGAGTATCAGACCACTGCAAATCTACCAAGACCCGGCCATCCCTCTAAACTTTCATCTCAAACAAGGAGAAGACTGATCAGAGATGTAGCCAAGAGGCCCACGATCACTCTGGATGAACTGCAGAGATCTACAGCTGAGGTGGGAGAGTCTGTCCATAGGACAACAATCAGTCGAATACTTTACAAATCTGGCCATTATGAAAGAGTGGCAAGAGGAAAGCCATATCTCAAAGATATCCATAAAAAGTCTCATTTACAGTTTGCCACAAGCCACCTGGGAGACACGCCAAACATGTGGAAGAAGGTGCTCTGATCAGATGAAACCAAAATCCAACTTTTTGGAAACAATGCAAAACTATATGTTTGGCGTAAAAGCAACACAGCTCATCACCCTGAACACACCATCCCCACTGTCAAACATGGTGGTGGCAGCATGATGATTTGGGCCTGCTTTTCATCAGCAGGGACAGGGAAGATGGTTAAAATTGATGGGAAGATGGATGGAGCCAAATACAGGACCATTCTGGATGAAAACCTGTTGGAGTCTGCAAAAGACCTGAGACTAGGGCGGAGATTTATCTTCCAACAAGACAATGATCCCAAACATAAAGCCAAGTCAAAGTCCAGACCTGAATCCAATTGAGAATATGTAGAAAGAGCTGAAAACTGCTGTTCACAAACACTCTCCATCCAACCTCAAAGAGCTCGAGCTGTTTTGCAAGGAAGAATGGACAAGAATTTCAGTCTCTAGATGTGCAAAACTGATAGAGACATACCCCAAGCGACTTGCAGCTATAATCGCAGCAAAAGGTGGCGCAACAAAGTATTAATGCAAGGGGGCCGAATAATTTTGCACGCCCCACTTTTCAGTTTTATTATTACAAAAAAAGTTTAAATGATCCAATAAATTTCGTTCTACTTCACAATTGTGACCCGCTTGTTGTTGATTCTTCACCAAAAATTTAAAATATTATATATTTTTGTTTGAAGCCTAAAATGTGGCAAAAGGTTGAAAAGTTCCAGGGGGCCAAATACTTTTGCAAGGCACTGTATATACACACACATGCAAACACACACACACACACACACATATATATATATATATATATATATATATATATATATACATATACACACACATATATATACGCGCACACACACACGACAGACACATATATACACACACACACATATATATAAATACAAATACGCAAACAAATATATATATAATATACACACAGATAAACTTACACATATAAACACACACAGATAAACACATACATACACATATAGATATACACACCCATAGAGAAGTTTGCAGGAATCTATGATCTGCAAACGTTATTTGTTCAAGGGGAATGGACAGCCACCCAGCAACAGCTGATGGGTGTAGGCGGCTGCCTCCCCTGGGCCGTCTGACATGAGGTCGCGGCTGCAGTGAAGCCGTGGTCATGTGACCTAGAGAGGAGTTCTCGCGATATCGCAGGAACTCCCCTCAGAATTTTTTCCGGCAAGATGGCTTAGCCACTCCCCGACGACAAAAATAAAGGCAGAATAAACGAACTCCACTCCTTGTTTACTGCCAATAAATTTGTGTTTAAGAAACATGCAACACGAAAGGAAGTTGAGGACCTCATCCCGACAATTGAGAAACAAAACAGACAACTTGTCTTAGAACGGTTTGTAAAGTTCTGAATACTGCATAACAGTCCGTTTCTCGCAGAACATAAAACTCTCAGGCACTATGTAGTAGTAGGAGAACTCTGAAGCGCCATCTCATGACCATTGTCTACTTCTTGGACTCCGGTGGTGGAAGGCCTCCTTGTCTCTGAGTTCTTTGTGAACCTATAAGAGACAGATACACTCAATAACTTAGCCACCAACAGGACAACGTTATTGGGAGGGAGTGGAGGGAGGGCTCGCTGTTGCTGGGTGGCTGTCCATTCCCCTTGAACAAATAACGTTTGCAGATCATAGATTCCTGCAAACTTCTCTTTGTTCTTCGGGGAGACAGCCACCCAGCAACAGCTGATGGGTAGAGTAGCACACACCTGGTGGTGGCTCTCAGAAACTCTAGGCGTTGAATGGACGCCAATAGTGTTTCACAAAGGTCTTGCTAGAGGACCATCTAGCTGCTTTAAGGATGGATGCAAGGGGAACCCCTTTAGCTGCCGCTGTAGAAGAAGCAGCGCTTCTAATAGAATGAGCATGGAAAATAGAAGTATCTATTCCTGCTTGAGACATTGCCTGTATAATCCATCCCCTGAATGTGTTTGCCGAAGCCTTTCGATATGGAGTTCTGGATGTAATAAACAGGTTAGTTATATCGCCTCTGTTAGGTGCCGACAATGTCAAATATTTGTTTAGAATTGTAACGAGACACAATAAAGAGTCTTCTGTCCAACTCAATTGGAGAGTCCTTGATATTAGAGGTTTTCGTTCTTCCTTTAAGAACTAGGTGAAAACCTCCTGGAGTAATCGATAGCCAAGGCTCGTTGATATGAAATTATGTCAACTCTATCGTACATGCTGCTATAGCCAGGGAGAGAAGACTTGCTAGTTTAATGCCCTTAGTCCTAAGGGGGCAATCACCATCTGGCATGACACTAAGGGATTGTAATAATGGTTCCACGTCCCAAGTGCTGGAGTATTTTGGAACTATGGGTCTTAATTCTGAGGTACCCTTAATCAGTCTTAAGTAGACCCTATTTTCCGTCAGGTTGGGAACTACTAAGCTCAGAGCTGAGCCAAGCGACCTAATTGTACTAGCTGCTTTCCCAGCTATAAATTTCTGAGTAAAAAATCCCAGGGCTGCATCCAGGTGAGGGATGTTATTAGCCTGTGTCTCAGAATACCAGTTCTGGAATTCTGCAATCACGAGTTTGTATCTATTCCTAGTCTTTCTTTTCAGGGAATAGTTAATTAGTTTATTGGCTTGGTCTGACAAGTTTGAATAGGAGAACAGCCGATTTGAGCCACTATCCACATTAATCGTGGGAGGCGGAGCAGAAGGTCTTGGGAACCCTGGAAGCATTCTGCTGTCCATCCCAATGGAACCTTGTTCCCCTTGTTGAACCTGCGCATCAAGGGGTACCATGGTTTGGAGGTCCAAACCGGGTAAACCAGGACTAAATCCTCCACTTGTTCTTCCCAAATTTTCCTCAGAACCTGAGGTAACAATATCGGGGGTGGGAAGGCATAAGGACTCTGTAGGTGTGTCCAAGGAAATGACAGTGCATCTACTTTCCATGCCCCCGTGACCAAGTTCTGGCCACAAAGATTTTTGTTTGGGCTGATGTGACGGATGCAAAGAGATCTATTTGTCTGACACCTAGGGCTTTCTCTATTTTCAGAAAGATGTCCCGTTTTAGTGTAAGTGTGGTCAGAGTGATGTTCTGTCATGACAATGCATCTGCTATTTCGTTGGAGTGCCCCGGCACATACTGTGCCCGAAGGTCCAAGCTGTGATCTAGGGCCCAACTCCACAAGTCTAAGGCCTCCATACATAAGTTTTTGGATCTCGTCCCTCCTATCCTGTTCACATACGCCACTGCTGTCCTGCTGTCCATCTGTAGCAAGACTGTGTGAACCTCGGGAAGGGGAATGAAAAGTTTTTGTAGCCCCAGCTTTGCTGCTCTGAGCTCTTGAAGGTTTATGTGTAATTTGGACTCCAGAGGACTCCATCTCCCTCTGGCTGCTGCTGTTGGAGAGAAAGCACCCCAGCCCGTCAAGGACGTGTCTGAGGTGATTATCAGGTCCAGTGTTCCTTGTCGGAGCGGACAGGGTTGAGGTAGTGTCAGGGTCACTAGTTCTGACATTTCCCTGTGAACCTCTAGGGGAATGTTGACCTTGGTGTGCCACTTCTTCCCTTGTCTCAATAGGGCTATCAGCCAAAACTGCATCTGACGGCATAGTTTTGGAACTGTGTGAAAACCTGGTTGCATCGCAATCAGTTTGCCTATCAGGCTGGCGCGTTCCCTTATGGACAACTCTCTTTAGTAAAGAAACTCGGAGAATTGGTTTAACACCTTTAACCATTTGGCCTCTGGCATAGTTATGGTAAATGTTGAGGTGTTTATTTGGAACCCCAGGAAGATTGAACAATGTGTGGGTTCTAGAATGGACTTTTCGCCATTGATGGAGAAACCTGTGTCTCTTATGAGCTGCAAGGTCTGTTCCCTTTGGGCTAATAGAACCTCTCTGTCGGAGTAACATATCAGTATGTTGTTTAAGTAAATTAGACACGTGAGGCCTAAGCCCTTAGATGGGTAATAAGAACCTTCATTACCCTTGTGAAGGTGTACGGTGCATTGGAGAGGCCAAATACCATCACGTTCCAATGGTAAAGTTGCTCTTTCCAAACAAATTGCAGGAGGTGCCTGTGTTTCGGAGCAATCGCCACCGAATGAAAGGGGTCCTTTAAGTCTATTTTTATGAGGTACATGTCTTTTTCCAAGAGGTATCTTAGATCCGACATGCTCTCCATGCGGAATCTTTTTGGTTTTAAAAACTTGTTCAAGGCCTTAACGTTCAGCACAGGGCTTATGGAACCATCTGATTTGGTCACTGGAAATATATGACTTATCCAGCCTTCCTCCCCTGGTTCGGCGGGAGCGATCTTTCCTTGAACAAGGGCTGATTGCAGTACCAGGTCCAGCGACCTCTTGGTAGAAAATTTTGGGACCTGCCTTTGGTAGGGATAATTTGTAGAGGTAATACAAGGCCATGTTTCATGACATTGGTGACCCAACGGTCTGTAGATAACTCTTCCCATAGAGTGATACAAGGTCTTACCTGATTGGAACTTCTTGGAAGATCTTGATGAATTCCCTCTTGCCTGGGAGAATGGCCTGGAGGAAGACTTTTTGGTCTGCCCCTGGAACTTAAAGGAGCGACCCTCTGACTGAAAAGGTCTTTTGGAAGAAACAGATTTCTTCAATTCAGCAAAGGATTTGCGGGCTCTGTATCTGCCCTTGACCTCACGAATAAATTCTGGTCCAAACAAGTAACTATTTTCCAAGTTTGGAAATTCATGGGACTTTGGTGCAAGGTCTGTCATACCAACAGAAGTAAGCCACTTGGCTCTCCTAACATTAGAAATGTGGTTAAAGGTCTGACCTATCATCAGTACAGACCGACTTGCTGCCTTTAACAGGGCCAGCTTAGAAGACAGTAGCGCCTGGGCATTAAGTGTGGGAGAAGTGTCTCCTTCCTGTTCTGCTTTAGTGAGCATCAATAGCAGAGGACCCACTGCATCTGAAATTTTAAATTGAATGTGTCTTAGGGTTTGGTCGGTATTATCGCTCGGGACCATTGCCCCAGTAATAGAAAGTAGCGCTGGGTCTATCTCTGGCGCTATTAGAGATTGAATATCAGGAATCCCTATGAAATTCCTGAGTACTAGGTCATCTTCCCTCACTAAAGTCGAGCGGAAGGCCAGTTGTGCAAATTCTCTTACCATAGACGAGTTTGATATTGCTCATCTCTGGGAAAATAGTTTTGAAGGAGGTGTCCTACTAGCCAGGCCCACCCTTAACATTTGTAGTTCGCTCCATTTGCCGCGTTCCGAAGAAGCTAAGGAACGAACTACTGCCTCAGAATCCCAATCCACTTCAGGTATTGGGTTACTGTATCCCTGGTCCAAATTGGTACCTGAGGTGAGCACCTCTTTCTGGAGACCTGGGAAAGTTAGTGACATGCTCCCATGAGGCGAGCGTTCACTATGTGGGGTACGGTGCAACCTGCCAAAGACCCCTTTTCCTACCCTTGCCTTGTCAGACCTTGGAAGGGTAAATGAGTGTGTCAGAAACCCCTCAGTGTCACTGACATTCTGAGGTGGTGAATCCCTGGTGCTGCGTTCCACAGCCACCCTGGGTCTTTTTAACAGAATTTCTGGAGGAAGTAGAAGTAGTACTGGAGGAGGAGAGGTGCTGGGAATATCTCTTAGAGTTCCTAGGAGACATTTCAGCTGAATTAGACGCTGCTATAGAGCAGCTGTCTGTCTCCATTGCCGCCGAAAAAATTCTGAGGGGAGTTCCCGCGATATCACGAGAACTCCTCTCTAAGTCGCGTGACCAACGACTGCACTGCAGCCGCAATCGCATGTCAGTCGGCCCGGGGGAGGCGGCCATCTACACCCATCAGCTGTTGCTGGGTGGCTGTCTCCCCGAAGAACAAAAATATATACATATACACAGACACTTATTTACTTACAGGCTGCAGGTTCTTCATTCTCCTCTGGTGTCTCTTGGAGGCTAAAGGACCTTTGGAATGCAGTAATGGTAGGATAGAGGACCTTTGATCATGTGACCTGATGACATCATCAAAGGTCCTTTTAGCCTACGATTACTGCATTCAAAAGGTCCTTGATACTGGTATGTACAACATTTCTAGTACATTTCAGGCCAGACTGGACACTGCTCCCCAGCCCCTACTCCTCCCGGGCCCCGAAGCAGCCACTTCCCCTGCTTCCCCTGTAGTTACGCCACTGTACGAGCACATCATTTACTGTACAGACATTATTATTTGAGCCTTAGCCATGGCGGTGTGGAAAAATGTCCACTAAAAATATTAATTTGATATTAATAACTAATTAATTAACCAATATAGCTTGAACGAAAAAAAAAAAAAAAAACTACTAGTCCACACCCACTGCAGCAAAGCGTGAGGGAGGTTCCACCTCTTTGGCCCCTCCCATATGCCACTCCCCACACACACCCAGCGGGAGGGAAGGTGTTGCCAGGCAGCGCCTCACACAGCCAGCGACCGAGCGAGAGTGTGTGTCCCGGTTGTCATTTCGCCCTCAGCACCTAAGCAGAACAACATCTGCAGCAGCGGAGGGAGCGAACGGCAGCCCTGCAAGGGACAGCGCCGGGACAGGCGTTTGACGATTAGTGTATCACGGGCCGGTCAGAGACAGTAGGCAGTTAGAGGCAGTTAGTGACTTGTATCGCGGGTCGGTCAGAGACAGTAGGCGGGTCGGATGCCTTGCCCAGGTCTGTACTATAGGATAAAAAAAAAATGACCACATACCTACATACATTGTATTAGGGGTGTCGTTTCTAAAATGATTTAACTTCTGGGGGTTTTCCATGGTTCTGGGGGCTTAGGGCCTCTTCAAGCATCAAATGGAATTGTAGAACTGGCCATAGAAAAATTGGACCTTCTAGGCCCAGCCATGTGTCCAGGCAACATATTTGGACTACTTTAGGTGTATGTCTGAACTCAACAAGTGTCAAGGTGCTTTTCTTCACTTTCATGGTCTGTGTCTGAAAAATATGTCCTATAAATAAGTGTTCCTTAACTTCAGTCCTCCGGTCCCACTTGCCTGATATGATTTGAGATTATCCCACAGAATGATCATGTACCTATGGTAAGTCCTGATGCACTGACACTAATTATATCTCCTGCTCCATACTAAGGTAATCCTGAAAACATGACCAGTAGGTGAGCCCTAAGGACTGGAGTTGAGGAATACTGCTATAAATGACGCATTTGTGAGAAAAATTATAATGTGTTTTTCACTCCTTTTACACAAAATGCTACATAAATACTTTGGCGTCAAAAATCTTATCACGCACCTAAATAAATTCTTTGAGGTGTGTAGTTTCCAAAATGGGCTCACTTAAGGGCAGGGGCATAGCTATAGGGGGTGCAGAGGTAGCAGTCGCTACCTGGCCCAGGAGCCTGAAGGAGCCCAAAGACCCTTGTATCGCAGGCACCAGTATTATAGAAAGTGCATGCTGGTCAAGCTACACCTCTGGCTGGAGGGATGGGGTTAGGTCAAGAATTTGGCATGGGGGGTTCCGTTTAAATTTTTCCTCAGGCAGCACGAAGGCTATATGCTTCCCTGGCCACAAAGCACTGAGGGAAGGGGGGCCCAAACTGAACTCTTGCACCTGGGCCCATGAGCCTTTAGCTACGCCCCTGCTTAAGGGCATTTTCCAGTGTCCTGGTACATCAGGGGCTCTGCAAATGTAAAATGGTGCATAAAAATCATTCTAGCAAACTCTGCGCTTCAAGCAAATTGGTATTGCTTCCCTGCTGAGACCTGCCCTGTGCCATAATAGCAACTTGTGACCACATATGAAGTATTGCCGTATCTTGGAGAAATTGTGTAACAAATTGTGGTGAGCCTTTTCTTGTAAAAGCCCTTGTGAAAACAAAAAAACCCCAGCTAATTATTTGAAAAAAAATCTATATATTTTTTCTTTTTTTGTAGCCCAGTTCCAAATTAGTCTATGAAACACCCCTCAATGAATGTATCTAGAGTTGTTGTAACCATTTTGACCTCGTAGGTGTATCTTTTGGCACTGCAAGGCCTCTGCAAAGCTGAAACGGTGTCTAAATAATATGCTAATGAAAAGGAGGCCCTAAAATTCATAGGTACACCTTTATATCTGAGGCTGTTGTTTGAGTTCGGACACACACTATAGCAGCTTATAGGATATTGCTTGAAATGGCAGGACCATTATAGGACCAGGATAATAATGTCATATTTAGTCTTGTTTCTCTGTTGATGCCCTGATGTAACCTAGCAACGTAGTTTGTAAGGCTGAAAAAAGACATCCATCCAGTTCAGCCTGTTATCCTGCATATTGATCAAGAGGAAGGCAAAAAAAACCCTTGTGAGGTAGAAGCCAATTTTCCCCACTTTAGGGAAAAAAATTCTTTTCCGTCTCCAATCAGGCAATCAGAATGACTCCCTGGATCAACCACCCCTCTCTAGTAACTATAGCTTTTAATATTAATTCTCCCTCCTCTGAATCCTCTCTAGCTCAGCTATGTCTGTCTTGTTCACCGGAACACCTATACAAGCAGACAAAAAACACAAGTTTGTGAGTATTTACGTGTTTGATTTCAAGTGTGTGTATTAAGTGTGTGATTTAAGATTAAAGGGGTTGTCCCAAGAAAAATATTCTACAGTTTTCAAACCAGCACCTGGATCTGAATACTTTTGTAAATGCATGTTATTAAAAAATTTGTATAGCCACTGAGCTATTCAATAAACTGTATCTCTATAGCGCCACTTAATTTCTTATTTCTTTGACCGGCTCATTAAGAAGGCCACACATGCTCAGTTTCATCTTTCACCTGCCTCCTGAGCTGTGAGAGAGCATGGACACGTCCCATTAGCTGCAGCAGAAAAGACACTCCCCTTGAGCTGTCAGCTTGATATAAATCTAGCAGAGCAATGAATGGGGAGATCTCTGAAACCATGTGAGGTACAGGTCTATTGGTTAGTACTAAGTCTGTTACAGGAAAATATGGTTCCCAGCCAAAGCTCCAGTCCTAGACCACTCAAATATGATATAGCATATATTGATATTATTCAGTGAGATTCTCCCATTGAGTGGCCAGAAGCCATTGTGTCCCTTTTTAGCATATCAAAGGCAGGAAGGGCACAGTGTAAAAGCAGTTGGACAACATTTGCTTGGCCAACAGATTGGGAAGAGATTTGGGTGGTCATAGGGTGGCGTCCATGATGGGGGAGGGAGGCTGGGACACAGGAAGATAAATCCCAGGTGAAACTTTGGAAGCTCTCTTACTTCCTGCCAGCTCTTGAACCAACAGTACTTCTGGAGCAAGCTTAAGGTATATGTGTGTATGTATATAAGTATAATATCCCAGTAGACTTTATATATGTACGTATAGATATTTGTAGTCTGTGATTGTATTACCAGTAGATTATATATGCTGTTTATGCATGAGACTCTATATGTACATGTACTAATGGTCAGGTACTGTATGTGAGTTGGTGTCACGGACATTCCTATGACAGATAACAGGAGGTCTGTCAGATTGTCAACACGTTGTGTAATCTGACATGTTTTCCCTTTTTGTTGTTGGTTTTTACCACACCCTTTTCCCTCAGGTGTTCCTAGTGTGGTAATTGTCCCTCTTCAATTTATTACTTCTTCTCCCACTATTCCTTGTGGTTTAAAGCTTCAGTTGTTGTGGTGGTGAGCAGCAGTTTGGTTTTAGCTGAGATCCTGGAGCCTCCATTTCTTCATTGAAAGATAAGTTTCCTTTTCCCTCCTGTTGTTTTGTTATTAGGCCTTAGGGAGACTCCTGTTCGTTCTTCCTTTTGGAGGAACAGGTAGACTCATTCCTGTCATTAGTTTCCAGGGTCCTATAGGGTCAGTTCGGTGTTTAGGTTCCTGTGTATGAACTTGCCTACATTTAAGGCTTGTTCATACTGGTAGATAGACAGGATTTGAGCCAGGGTTTCCTGTAGGAGGTGTCCATCTTCCTTCCTTAGTTTCTAGGCCTAATCTCCTTTCCCTCCTACGCTTGGTTTGGTCCCCCCCTCCCCACACCTGCGTGTGACAGTTGGTTAGCAGTGTAGATCCAGTAGATGGTATATTGGTGGTATCTGGATATACTGTATATACATAAACATTATTAGCCACATTGCTTAGCATCCGGGGGGACAGGAATGAGGTGGCTGTGTGGTGGTGTCCTCTATGTACTGTGTTATTTGTAGTGTCTGTATCTTTATGTAATGTCCATTGCTTTGTCATCTCTGTTATCAGTAAAGTATTTTTATATATAAGTATCTGCGAGGGTTGTATGTTACTCCTGGGGTGTATGAAGGACTGGAGGGGTGTATATAATACACTGAATAAACGGGTTATATAAGAAACAAAGACAACAGCTTAGGAACAGAATAAAAGGGAAGGAATTGGAGATAGATATAAATCTCCAATAAACAAAAATTCCCTTCATCAATGGCAAGCCAGACCCAACTGTTTTAATTAATCTCTATTATGATATATTGTTGAAATTGCTGTTATACTGTGAATTTAGGTTTTTTTTTTTAGACCTGGGTGATTTGGACTGGTAACAGTTTCACTGAGTCCTAGTGTGAGTTCAATTTAAAACAGAGAACCTATTTAAGTAACGTTCCTAGGATACTGACTGTTTCCTTTGTTTCACATTATAACCTGTGAGGTGTTTGTTTTTGTTTTGTATTTTTTGTCTTTTTTTCCCAGTCCTTCAGTAGGATCCTGTTGGTTGGTAAAAGAGGCTTTCTTGGACCCAAGCAGCAGAATACAGGAGTAACACAGATCACATGGATAACCATGAGTGACAAAGCAGGATATGGGACTTTTCAAGAGTTAAGTAGATACAGTACGTTAAACCCTATATTGCCTAAAACAAATGAATCTGTGCAATTGTTATAGGAATCTCTGGTAGATCAAGCTGATTCTTATGACAAGTTGCACAATGCTAAACGTGGAGTTTTGAAACAAACGTCCAAGAGGCTTCACATGCTTGCTAAGCTGATGTGCATATTTGATGATGCCATTAGCAAGCTGGAGAAGCTAGACGCGTGTGAAGAGACAAAGGCCATTGCAAATTTGCGTTGTTGTTGTACAGAAGGAGTTAAACAGGTTTCTAGTCTACAAAAACAATTTAAAGACAAAGATGAGGTACTTGTAGAAAAGGACAGCCAGATTAGCACGCTGTAATCTCAGTTATCTGATAAAGAAAAATATTATACAGATGTTGATAAAGTTTTTATACAGCTGTATATAGAGATAACTGGCTCTAAGGAAAAGGCTGCCTCTACAGAGGTGATAATTGCTGACCTGGAGAGCGAGTTATCAAAGAGGGATGAGACCATTAGTAATCTTCAGAAGACCATAGCTAAGCTCTCACATCTCAAAGATTTGCACTCAAAGCAAATTTGCGTTTTGAGTGCAAACAGGGGGACAGATGAGAGTGAGACGGCTCCTATAGCTGCCTCAGATCAGACTGATACCACTCCAATGGCTGCCACAAGTGCTGCTGGTGACACAGTTACTGGATTAGGAAGTGGAATGGGAAATTTAAAGACCACTTCCAACTCACAGATGTGTCACAGCAATATGGCAGAATTGCACTCTTTCCATAACATGGAGAGGATCCAATTTCTGCTAAAGATATGTAAACTGATTCCTTTTTTTTTTTTTTTTTCCATTTTTTTTAATTAACTAATAAATACAATACATACACAAAACTTCATATATAAACCCATCTCCCCCACCCTCCTTTCATCCCACCCTCTTACCCAACCCACCCTCCCATTTGGTCGGTTAGGCATACCTCCTTCATACCGCTACTCCTCCTCTTACCAAAACTGTATCCATTTATCTAATACTTCGCTCACTTTTTTATAAGTTTTCTTATTCTTCCCTATACTTTTTTCAAAAAACAACATAGTATCCACCAAATTTTTCCATTCTTCTATTGATGGTGCATTAGCACATATCCACTTCCTTACTATTATTAACCTGGCTGCGAAAAAGATTTTATATATCAAACTTTTCTCTATTTCCACTCCACTACATTCACTCATGTCCCCTAGTATAGCACACTGAAAGCTCCTGACGATCTTAAGTCCAAATACCTTCTCCATCACTTCAAATACCTTTCCCCAGTATTCCATTTTTTTCACACAATCCCACCATATATGTTCAAGATCAACACTTATCATATTACATAATTTACACTCATTATTTCCCTTCCATTTCATCTTTGATAGCAAAACCGGTGTATAATATAGCCTATGTGTTACAAAAAATTGTATAATCTTATGTGCGTTATTCCTTAAATACTTATCACTATATTTATATATACGGTGCCAAAATTAATCTTCCTTTTTACCTATACATTTCTCCCATTTTTCTCTTATCCTTCCCCCAATATACATATCTCTACTTGTGTTTATCTCTCTGTATATTTTAGATATTAAATTCCTACTTTTCCCATTCAGGTTCATCACCCTATCTAATGTGTCAGATCTGTCCACCTGGAAAATCTCTTTTTTTGAAGCACTCACAGCACTCTTTATCTGCATATATCTAAACACACAAACCCTTGTGCTTACACCCTCTTCTAATTCCTTTATTGTTTTACACCTACCCCCAACAAAAAAATGTTCCACCGTGTAAAGACCTCTATTTCTCCAGTACTTAATATCGTCATACTTGACCAATTCCGGGTATTTACTATTTTGAAATAGCGGTGTAAACGCCAACGACTTTTTGATGCCTACTTCTTTTTTCACCCGTTCCCATACTTTATACAAAGCATTTATATATGGAAGTTTAACTCTATCTCCCTCTCTACCTCCTTCTAACAACATATATATATTATCTGCCATTCCATCTTTTTCAACCATTACCCTTAATCCATCTATTTCCCTCCATTTAACCATGTTTGTCACATGAGCAGCCAAGTAATAGTTAAACACATTGGGGAACGACAAACCTCCTTTATCCCTAGGTAGAGTCAATACGGTTTGCTTTATCCTTACTCTCTTCCTGTTCCAGAAGAGTTCGTTCATCAATCTACTCAATTTTCTAAAGATGTCTGCCTTTAACCATATTGGGGAATTTCCTAACACATGCATAATTTGCGGGAGTAGTATCATTTTTATTAGTCCTAATTTATCCGCCCGTGATAGTGGAAGCTTATTCCATACCTCAATCCTAGTCCTAGTTCTTCGAATCATCGGGGTTATGTTCATATCTATATATTTTTCGGGATTTGCCGTGATTTTAATTCCTAAATATTTAACACCCTCTCGTGCAATATATATATCATCCCTCTGCAGCATCATATTAGGGTCCAATGGCAGTAACGCTGTTTTCTGCCAGTTGATTTTAAGTCCAGAAAATCTCCCAAATTCTTCCACCAGTTCTATTACATAATTTAAACTTCCCACTGTTTTCTTCAAGAACAACAAGACGTCATCGGCATACAATGAAATTTTGTCCTCTTTCCCCCCCACTCCAAACCCCTCCACACTTGCATCAGATCTTATTTTCACCGCTAACGGCTCTATAGCTAGAGCAAAGAGAAGGGGGGAAAGAGGACATCCCTGCCTAGTCCCTCTATGTAATGCAAACCATTCTGACATCTCTCCATTCAATACTATTCTTGCCATAGGACACCCATACAGAGCCTTCACCCATCCAACAAAGGTTTCACCCAGATCAAATCCCTCTAACACTCTCCATAGGAATGGCCACTCCACACTGTCGAAGGCTTTCACTGCGTCCAGCGACAGTATGGAGTGCCCCCCCTCCGGACATCCTATCTGGATGTTAAGTTGTGCTCTCATAATATTTTCCCTTATGGACCTGCCCGGTACGAAACCTCGTTGGTCCTGGCCCACCAACGTTCCAATCACTCTTCTTAATCTTATAGCCAAAATTTTAGCAATTATCTTAACGTCCGAGTTTATGAGCGAGATGGGTCGATATGCTTCCGGCTCCATTGGATCTTTGTCTTCTTTTTTTATTAATACTATGTTGGCTTGAAACATAGAACTAGGGAGCTTCCCCCCTACAGCTAAACTAGATAATACCCCCATTAAATTCCCCAACATTACATCCTTATACGCCTTATATATTTCCATTGGAAGACCGTCTGGACCAGAGGCTTTGTTATCCTTCATTGATTTGAGGGCTGCATCTAATTCTGCCATTTCTATCGACCTATTTAACCATTCTTTCTGCGTTGCATCTATTTTCACCAGAGATAAAGATGTAATATATTGATCCATTTCGCTATAACTATAACATATTTTAGATGTATATAAACCCTTATAATATTCTTCAAATACCTTCAATATTTCTGGGGACTGTCTAACAACAATTCCCTCCCGATTCTTTATCGCAACTATGAGGTTATCCCTTTCTCTATCTTTAACCATGTTCCCAAGTATTTTACTTTGGCTCCCCCCCATAGTGTATTTCTGTAGATTTCTGAATTTTTCTCTATTGATTTCCTTCTCCAACATATATTGCTCTACCCTTCCTATGGCCTGTTTCCATTTCTTTTTATCTTCCTCTATTCTAGTTTTTAAATACTGCCTTTCTGCTTCCGTTACTTCTTCCCTAAGGCTCTCCTCCTCCTTCCTAAAATTTCTCTTTTTTTGAGTTATTTCCCTGTATAAAACACCCCTTAAGAAAGCCTTCGCCGTCTCCCACACTATATCATTACTAGCAGTATCCTTATTTATTTCAAAGAAATCTTCCATTTCCCGGGATACCTTTCCATACGGCATAATTAATTTCAGCCAGTATGGATTACACCTAAAACTTCTATTTTTCCCACGGGCTCCGCTTAGGTGGGTGATTAGTGCAACATGATCCGATAAAGATCTCCTCCCAAGTTCCATTTTTGTCACCCAGTTTAACGCTAACTTATTACCAAGAGCTATGTCTATTCGGGAGAATACACTATATGAGGCGTTGAAACATGTATACCCTCTTTCTTCTGGATATAGATTACGCCATATATCCACCCACCCCAGCTCCTCCACTATTTTCTTTAGTGGTGACCTTTGTGTCTTTCCAGCTACATTTCTCATTCTTTCCCTATCTACCTCCTCATTCATCACTGCATTTACATCTCCAAACACTAATACTGGAATATTTACATATTATTGCGCAAATTCCCAGACTTTACTTAACACCTGTGAGGAGAACGGAGGGGGGACATACACAAAGGCCATCACACATATTGTCCCCGAAATTTCACCCTGAATCAATACATATCTCCCATCTACATCTGTTTTCACTACATTTATTTTACTCTGTATACTCTTATGGATCAATACACTTACTCCTCGGGAATAGCTAGAAAATGTAGAGTGAGCTCCCCATATCCACCACTTCCTAGTCAAGCCCTTGATGGTTACCTTAGTTAAATGTGTTTCTATAAGGCATGTTATCGCTGGCTGCATTTGGCTTAGCATCCTCAAAACCGCAAATCTCTTTAATTTGTTGTTTAATCCTCGTACATTCCAGACTATTACTTTCATTCCCTGGCCCATCCCTGTCGATATTTCTGGCCCAGATATATATTTTGCCACTTGAATACAAAGAACAAGAAGCCTACTCCTAATCTTTTGCCTAACCGACCACCCTCCCTTCCCCCTCTACTTATGTCAATAAAGCTGATCCCCAGCTCCATCGACCTTAACTTCGTGGAATCCCCAACCCCTTCCCACACCACCCTCGCCCACCATCCATCATCCCTTACCCCTTAAGATCACATATTAATACGGGCCTACATTTCTATCTAACCAGTCAGTTACATCCTTCGGTTGCGTAAAAAACATAATACGATCCTTGAATATGACTCTTAATTTTGCCGGGTACATCATTGAGTATTTTATGTCCTTTTCCCTTAGACGCCTCTTCACCTCTCTATACTTCTCTCTTTCCTTCTGCGTCGCACTTGAATAGTCCGAGAAAAACATTATTTTTACTCCATCAGCCTCCTGTTGATTGGTTCTGAAATGTCTAAGTATTGCCAGCTTGTCCCTAAAACTTAACACTTTCATCATAATAGTACGGGGGGGTCTCCCTGGAACAGGGGGCTTGCTGGGGATCCGATGTGCCCGCTCCACACAGAAGATGTTAGAGAGTTTTCCCTCCCCCATACACTCCTTAATCCAGTTTTGAATATAGCTTGTACAGTCAGTTCCTTCTTTGCCTTCAGGCATTCCAATAATCCTCAGATTGCAGCGTCTTTCTCTATCCTCCACATCGCTCAGTTTATTGTTTATAATAATATTGTCAGCTTTTAACTCTTTAATTTCATCCTGAGCCTTATCCAGATTCTCCTCCAACATTTGTACCCGTTTTTCAGCTTCCCGTACTTTATCTCCTATCTTATTTAAATCGGATCTGATCACTATAATATCATCTTTTATCCCTGCAATCTGGGGGGTGATTTCTGATAATGCACCTTGACATTTTTTTACAGCTTCCAAGATCTCAACCCATATAGGATTCATCTCCTGGTTTATAGCCTGCACCTGACCATCACTTCTCCTAGAGCCTGATTTTTT
>ONZH01016115.1:0-20105 GCA_900303285.1 Rhinella marina | reverse complement strand
TCATCTCTATATCCAGCCTTTATCATTTTTATAATGGTATTTTTTTGAACACTGCTGGTGACAGATTTGTCCTTTTGGGTGTCACCACCCCCCCAGCGGCACTAAAAACCCTCTCTGACATGACACTTGAGGCTGGACAGGAAAGAAGTGCATAGTTGGACAGTTCCGGCAACTGTTGTAATCTGCCTGCCCAGAAGTCCAGGGGGTCTGAGAAGAGGCTTTGTGAGCTAGACTGCAGGTACGCCTGAACCTGCTCATTGAGGCGGGTGATCTGGGCCTGCTCACTTGGCTGCAGCTGTTGGGAGCCTGAAGAGAAAAATTCCTGCATCATACTAATTAGGCTTAACTGGCTGCTGCTGGTTGTGGCAGAAGGTGGATTACTCGGCCGGACCTCCTTCTCAGACATGCTGGCAGCAGGCTGGGGCTGGCTAAAAGCTGTGGCCAGGTTACTACATAGCTTCTCCCGCAATGATACTAATTTCTCTTCCCTTTCCTGGGGAGGAAAACAATCCCCCATGTTGGATTGATACTGCGGGTCCAGAAGCATCGCCAGCCAGTATTCGTCAGTCTGCCTTATGTTTAGGATACGCCTGTCAGTGCGTAAGCATGTGAGCATACAGCTCGCCATCCTGCCCAGCGTGCCTGAGAGGCCACTTCTTTCCATCTCAGCCTCTCTCTGAGAAACTGCTGTGTCCCTGAAAGTCTCATCATCCTCATCCTCCAGCTGTGTCTCCTCCTCCTCCTCCTGGTCATCATCACCTTCATTAAAATCCTCCTCCTCTTCCCCCTCCTCTAACTGAAGATCCTCATCCTCCTCCTACTCCACAAGGGAACTTTGGCGTTGGGGCTCCCCTACAGTGACAGCATGGCGGGTAGACAAATGGGCAGGATTTCCTTCCCCCATTGCCCCCTGCTGCATGAGCGTGAGTGTCTTTTCCAGCACAAATATTATTGAAATTATGTCGTTCACACCGCAGCTGTCCCGGCTGACCAATTTGGTGGCTTCTTCTAAGGGCCTTAGAACAGTGCAGGCATCTCCGACCAGCCTCCACTGCCGGAAATCAAAGCCGCACCTGCTCCCTATGCTGGAAGATTCTGGCTGCTGCTGGACAAAATCATCTACTGCTCTACGCTGCTCTTGGAGTCGCTGCAACATATAAAGAGTGGAATTCCACCGGGTCGCCACATCACCTATTAAGCGGAAGACCGTTTTGACTGCCACGACAAACTAAGTCTAACGCTGCATGGCAGTGTTTCACCTGGCACATGTGATATGAAGAAGCGGGGGTAACTCGCTTCTCTGACGCTCCAGCAGGCAGACTGCCCGTGGAGGTGGAAGTGGATAGTTGTTGGGTGGTCTGCTGCAATCCTGGCTGGAAAGCACGTGGAGGTGCCAACAGCAATTGACTGGGTTGCTGGGGGGTTCCTGCCTCGCTGCCACTAAATACATTCAGCCAGTGGGCAGTAAAGGACATGTATTGCCCCTGGTCGTAAGCACTGCTCCAGGTGTCCACAGTGACGTGCACTGTGCTGCAGAGAGACAGCTGCAGGGAGCGTCCAATATTGTCAGCCACGTGGGATTAAAGGGCGGACATAGCTTTGTTGGAGAAGTAATGCCGGCTAGGGACCTGCCAGCGTGGCTGAGCGCAAGCCATTAGCTCCCTAAAAGCTGGGCAGTCAACCAGCTGGTACGGCAGAGACTGCACAGCCAGCAACTTTGTCAGGTGACCATTCAGTTTGCGCACTGTCGGATTACTTGCGCCGTAAAACTGCTTCCTGGCCACGCACTCGGCAATGGACGGCTGCCCAATGAGAGGCGGTGGAGAAATGCACGCACTGGCCGACGATGAGGTGGATGTACTAGTTACACACCGGGATGCGGGCTGAGCTATGGCCCTGGATGTGGCCTGCCTGACAGAAGGGACCCTGGGAGAAGTAACTAGCTCCTTAGTATTAATGGGCTGCTCTAAATTGCCAGCATGACGCTGCTTCAAATGGTTCCACAGAGCAGTGGTCCCAACATTTGTGGCTTTCCCACGGCTCAATTTCTGTTTACACAAATTACACGTGGCCATACTGCTATCCCCCGACAGAGTGGTAAAATACTTCCACACACACACGACGTGTGCCCTCCACAGCTAGCCAAGCTTGTAGCCCTTGCACGCTTACACCCTGGTGCCGGCCCCACTATATTTGGGGTCTCGCTAGTTCCCAGGGAAGCACTAGCCCTGGGCCTAACTCACCTCTGCCCTCTGTTGCTGCCGCTACTAGTACCACCCTCCTCCTCTGAGCTCAAATCCTCCTCACCAGCCCGATCCGCTTCCCAGATCCTCTGGTCTAACACATCAGATTCATCATCAGACTCCTCCACAACACATTTTTGGGAATGCAAATTAGGCTGTTCCCCACCAACTGACAATTACGGGCAGTCCAAGCTCTGACTGCCCTCTAAGAAATCCTCATGAAGGCTGTCCCCTATAACTGCCGGATTATAAAGTGGGCTTCGGTGGATTTTTTTGCAGAAGGGACACCACTAGGAGGTAGCACTGAAGCCCGAGAGGTGGCAGAAAATGAAGGGGTTTGCTTGAGTGGAATGGTGGAGCAGGACGAGTCTGACCCCTGGCTACATATGGATACTGTATCAGCAGATGACAGCAGATCATCCAGCTGAGACTGAGATGAGCGTGCCATCCACTCCACTACCTCATCTACTTTCTCCTCCACTACAATTTTGCGCCTCGGTGGGTTAGCCTGGTGGAACAACGGCCAAGTATTGCAAATACTATTAGTAGATGCTCCAGCTACAGGTCTTTTGGCACTGCTGCCCTGTGCCACCTTCTCCTTTTTTTTAAAGCTCAAAGTCTGGCTGGAACTGGACCTCTTTTGCTTATCCATTCCAGACATTTTTCAATTCACTCTGTGGCCCTGCAGCTGGTCTTTGTCTCTGTATCTCACTCTCTCTCCCTGTCTCTCCCTATCTCTCCCTGTCTCTCTCTCACTGCTTGGTTAAATACTAGCCCTGAACTGGCCCTGCACTTGCCCTGCAGTATCCCTGATGTCTGTAATATGGATTCCCAGAGCAATTACACCCCAATTTTCACAAAACAGGTCTCAGAGTCCCAGAACTTCACACACAGGGCTTCTGCTCGTCTCAGCAATCGCAGCAGAAGTGATGCGTCACTGGCTTACCGAGCCTGAGCCAATCAGAGCAAGCCCTGCCCATTTGGTCAGGTGACCGCTTTCTTCCCGGGCTTTTGCGCACGATAAACGAACTAACAGTAAAAGTTCGCTAATGAATTGAAATCGTACGCAACAGCGTATACAGAAATTTATACGTGGCAATAGCGTATAATTTATAGGACAAACTACGTAGCGAATGCGTACAAAGCCAAACCGAATCACCTAATATTCGGATTCGCTTTGCAGCTAAAAAATTCCAAGATCCGATACCAATCGACAAATCGATTCGCTCATCTCTAATCCCAACCCTACATTGCCAGTTTACTACAAAGCCTACCTGGTCAGCGATGATCAGTGAAAGGCTTGTCAGGTTGTCTCATCAGGTTGTCTCATCTTACCATTACTAAGGTAAGATGAGACACAGTGCCGACCACCTCCTAGACTGGAAACAGTAGATTGCTCTGGGGCACACTGTTTCAGTAGCTCCCATTGCGGTGCATAAGAGCTACAGAAACAGCGTAGCGCAGCACGCTATGCTCTTTCCCAAACTCAGAAACAGCTTAGCTTTCTGTGCATAGTTGTTTCAGATGAAATGCAGAATGCAAAAGTAAATTGCCCATTAAAAGTGCCCTGTTTGACCCAGTAGAGATGTACAGCGGCGTCTTAAAAAGATTAAAATAGACTAATCGCTGGGACCAGATGGCATACATTCTCCGTTTCCAAAGAGAATTAAGTAATATCACAGCCATACCTGTATTTTTGATATTTAAAGGGAACCTGTCATCTCTGAAACACCCCCTGAACTAGAGTAAGCGGTGTATAGTGTAAGTGGTGCTGAATCCGAATATGTAAGTTTTATCTTCATACTCGCTTCCATTCCGATGCTGTGCTCCCACAAACCAACAGTAAAATGCATTGAGAGGACTCTTCTTTAAATCCTCTCCATTATGTGAGTGAGCAATGGAGTCCACTGAGTGCATTTTACTGCAGGTTTGTGGGAGCACAGCGTCGGAATGGAAGTGAGTATGAAGATAAAAATTACATAACCAGACTCGATGTCACTTACACTATACACCGCTTACTCTAGTTCAGGGGGTGTTTCGGAGATGACAGGTTCCCTTTAAGGACTCTATAATGACAGGGAGTGTTCCACAGGATTGAAGATTTTCTAAGAGATGCTATCTTGAAGTACCTCAATGAAAATAAGCAAGCAACACCATATCAGCACGACTTCATGAGGGATCGGTCATGCCAAGCTAATGACTTGACCATGGCAAATCAATGGATGTCGTATATCTTGACTTCTCCAAAGCATTTGACACTGTACCACATAAAAGGGTAGTATAAAATGAGAATTCTTGGACTGGGAGAAAATGTCTGTATGTGGGTAAGTAACTGGCTCAGTGATAGAAAACAGAGGGTGGTTATTAATGTTACACACTCAGATTGGGTCACAGTCACTAGTGGGGTACCACAAGGGTCAGTAATGGGCCCTATTCTCTTCAATATATTTACTAATGATCTTGTAGGCTTGTACAAAAAAATTGCAATTTTTATTCTAAACTGTAATTACCACAAAAGAGGACAGTATACTGCTACAGATGGATCTGGATAGATTGGAGGCAGTGGCGTACCGCCCATATAGGCAGACCACGCCACTGCTATGGGGCTCGCGGCACAGGGGGGCCCGGAGCGCACGGGAGGCCCCGCCTCCTACTTTGCATCATTAAGATGCGTCCCGTCCCTGCGCTCCGGGCCTCTCCTGGCCCGCTCACCGTTGCAACTTTTAGGCCCCCCTAACGTACTGAGAGCGCTCCTGTGCGCTCCCAGCTGGCCCCGCCTCCTCCCTCATGCTGCGCTGCTGGTCCTGGACAGGGAAGGACCTGTGCAGCGTGGCAAGAGGGGAAAGAAGAAGACCAAGGCCCAGCTCCATCCAGTGTGGCGTCAGGACAAGGGACAAGTAACGGTAAGTATTTATGTGTTTCATGTATGTATGTATGAATGTGTGTGTGTATGTATGTATGTGTATGTATGTGTGTGGGTATATGTATGTATGTATGTGTGTGGGTATATGCATACACTGTACATACTGTATATTGTACAGCGTGGCGCAGGGGTTATATTGTCCGGCAAGGTGTAACCGCCATGCATTTGTTGTACAGTATATATTATAATCCCTGTACCATGCTATACAATGTACAGTATAATCCATACACCATACTGTATAATACACAGTATAATCCATACACTATGCTGTATAATACACAGTATAATACGTACACCATGTTGTATAGTATACAGTATAATCCGTACACCATGCTGTATAATATACAGTATAATCCGTACACCATATTGTATAGTATACAGTATAATCTGTACACCATGCTGTATAATATACAGTATAATCCATACACCATGCTGTATAGTATACAGTATAATCCGTACACCATGCTGTATAGTATACAGTATAATCCATACACCATGCTGTATAGCATACAGTATAAACCATACACCATGCTGTATAATATACAGTATAATCCGTACACCATGCTGTATAGTATACAGTATAATCCGTACACCATGCTGTATAATATACAGTATAATCCGTACTCCATGCTGTATAATATACAGTATAGTCTGTATACCATGCTGTATAATATACGGTATAATCCATACACCAGGCTGTATAATATACAGTATAATCCATACACCATGCTGTATAATATACAGTATAATCCGTACTCCATGCTGTATAATATACAGTATAGTCTGTATACCATGCTGTATAATATACGGTATAATCCATACACCAGGCTGTATAATATACAGTATAATCCATACACCATGCTGTATAATATACAGTATAGTCCATACACCATGCTGTATAATATACGGTATAATCCGTACGCCATGCTGTATAATATACGGTATAATCCGTACACCATGCTGTATAGTATATAGTATAATCCGTACACCATGCTGTATAGTATACAGTATAATCCTTACACCATGCTGTATAATATACAATATAATCCGTACACCATGCTGTATAGTATACAGTATAATCCCTACACCATGCTGTATAGTATACAGTATAATCCGTACACCATGCTGTATAGTATACTGTATAATCCATACACCATGCTGTATAATATACAGTATAATCCCTACACCATGCTGTATAGTATACAGTATAATCCGTACACCATGCTGTATAATATACAGTATAATCCATCCTTGTGGCTGCCCCCATTCAGTTAACGTCTCCTTAATTTAAAAAAAATAAATAAATAAATCAGTAGCTCATGTATACATTTCTTTATTGGCAAATGGGGCGTGGCATGGGAGGAGCCAGGGTAGCATGTGGGATGGGCCATGGTAGTGGGTGGGGTTAGGGGCCCCATTCAGATTCTTGCTATGGGGCCCAATGATTTCTATGTACGCCCCTGATTGGAGGCTTTGGCAGAGAGAATTGGCAAATGAGGTTTAAACATTGACAACTGTAAGGTTATGCACATGGGAAGGAAAAATACAAGTCATCAGTCCATACTAAATAGTAAAACACTGGGGTAAGGCTTCATTCACACGACCGTATTTGTTTCCGTGTCCGTTCCGTTTTTTTTGCGGACCGTATGTGGAACCATTCATTTCAATGGGTCCGCAAAAAAAACGGAAGGTACTCCGTTTGCATTCCGTTTCCGTATGTCCGCATTTCCGTTCCGCAAAAAAGATAGAACATGTCCTATTCTTGTCCGTTGTGCTGACAAGGATAGGCATTGTTACAATGGATCCGCAAAAAAAACGGACACGGATGCCATACGGAACGTCATCCGTTTTTTTTGCGGATCCGCAATTTGCGGACCGCAAAACACATACGGTCGTGTGAATGAAGCCTAACACTGACATGGAAAAGGACTTAGGGATTTTAGCGAACAGCAAACTAAGCTGTAGAAACTAGTGTCAGGCAGCTGCTGCCAAGGCCAATAAGATAATGGGTTGCATCAATGGGGCATAGATGCCCGTGATGAGAACATAGTCCTGCCACTTTACAAATCACTAGTCAGACCACACATGGAATACTGTGTACAGTTCTGGGCTCCTGTGAACAAGGCAGACATAGCAGATCTGGAGAGGGTATAGAGGAGGACAGCTAAATTAATAACTGGAATGAGTGGACTACAGTACCCAGAAAGATTATCAAAATTAGGGTTATTCACTTTAGAAAAACGACTAAGGGGAGATCTAATAACTATGTATTAATATATGTAGTACAGAGATGTCTCCCATCATTTATTTATACCCTGGACTGTGACTGGGACGAGGGGCCATCCTCTGCGTCTGGAGGAAAAGTTTCTATGCAAACATAGAAGAGGATTCTTTATGGTAAGAGCAGTAAGACTATGGAACTCTCTGCCTGAGGAGGTGGTGATGGTGAAATCACTAAAAGAGTTCAAGAGGGGCCTGGATGTATTTCTGGAGGATAATAATATTATAGGTTATAGTTAGTAGAGATGGGTCCTTGATCCAGGGAGTTATTCTGATTGCCTGATTGAAGTCCAGAAGGAATTTTTTCCCCTAAAGCAAGGAAAATTGGCGTCTACTGTACCTCACAGGGGTCTTTTTGCCTTCCTCTTGATCAACAGATTACCGGCTGAACTGGTTGGACAGATGTCTTTTTTCAGCCTTATAAACTATGTTCTTACCTAACTAAGCTTTTAATTAACTTTTTGGAAAAATGTTCATAATGCCCTAATAATATTTTTTGTAATGTATTCTATTAATGCATTTTGAATTTTTAATAAAGATACATAAAAGCGCACAATACTATGGCTGTGAATAGTGACTTTGTCAATAACAACTGATCAAAACCCCACAATTGTGTTGTAGAGATCCTCATCAGAGTACTGTGGGAGTTCCCCTCTTTGTCTAACCACTCAGACCATGCTATAGACCACGACATCTGAAGAGTTAAACAGCCAGAATCAGAGTTATCTCCACTCCCAGCGATAATACAGCTGCCACCCATTGTTTACTATGCAGGCCCAGATCATAAGCCCACACCATAACACTATTGCGCACCCGGGGCAATTACAGTATACTGTACAGTGGTCAACTGTAATTTGCTGTGAAAATCTGGTAGCAAGTGCTCAGTTCCTCTGCAGTGGCTCCACATAAGAAATTTACCATTACAAGGTACCGATTTAAATTCGGCCGTTTGCGTAATAAATATCCGGCTTTGATAAACACAAAAGACTAATAAGTGATTACTAGACCTATCTTGTAATCTGTATCACCAGGGAAAATAATAGCATAAGGAGGCACAAAATGCATTCTCTCTGACATTTGGATGTCTGCACTCATAAGTAGTCAGTGGATTATGCTATAATCAATTAAAAGAATTATATTGTTTAAGTGAGCTTTACTTTTGAAGCATTTCTAAGTGGAAATTTTAACCATTTTCCTTATCACCCTAACCCTAATACTATCTGGAACTACTTTTCTAAATGATGTGGAGATTGTGGATGCTTAATTGTATGCTCCCTTATTTATTATTTATTTTATGTACTTATATAGCACTGACATATTCCTCAGCACTTTACAGACATTATCATCCAACTGTCCCAAATGGGGCTCACAATTTAGGACCCCAGCGCTGCAAGACACCAGTGCTAACCACTGAGCCACCATGCTGTTCTTAATCTTCTATAGGAATATTTATAAAATCATTTATAACATCATATTTTATTCAATATTTAATTTCTATGAAATATTAAATCAAATATTGTATTTTTATTTATTTTATATTTATGCTGCTTTTAACCCCTTCGCGACCGGAGCTTTTTTCGGTTCTGCATTTTCGTTTTGCGCTCCCTGCCTTCAAACAGCCATAACTCTTTTATTTTTCTGTTCACATAGCTGTATGAGGGCTTGTTTTTTGCGGGACAAGTTGTACTTTCCAACGCCACCATTTAATATTGCATACGGTGCAGTGGGAAGCGGGAAAAAAATTCCAAACCGGGTGAAATTGCAAAGAAAACGCTATTCCGCTACAGTTCTACGGGTTTCTTATTTACAGCGTTCGATGTGCATTAAAACTGATCCGTTACTTTCATTCTACTGGTCAGTACGAATCCGGCAATACCTAATATGTATAGTTTTTCCTGCGTTTTCATAGTGATAAACTAATTAGAAAGTTGCCCCTTTTTTTTTTTTTTTTTCCTTGTCAAATCTTGACCCCTATAACTTTTTGGTATTTATGTGTACAGAGCTGTATGGGGGCTCATTTTTTGCGGGACGATCTGAAGTTTTTATTGATACCATTCTGGGGGTGTGTATGACTTTTTGATCACTTTTTATTTAATTTTTTTTAGAAAAAAAAAGCGACAAAAAAACGGCAAATCGCCATTTGGACGCTTTTTTCCGCCACACAATTCGCCGTATTGGAATTTTTTTTTTTATATTTTAAAAGTACGGGCGTTTTCGGTCACGGTGATACCCATGATGTCTATATTTATTGTTATTTAGGTATTTATTTTTTACTTATACGGAAAGGGGGGTGATTTGAACTTTTACATCTTTTTTATTTTTTATATATTTTTTAACATTTTTTTTTAATTTTTTTTGTACTATTAGAAAAGCTCAAATATGGGCTTATATATTGTGGCTTTTTTTTTTTTCTTTATGAGGCAATTCTGGGTTTTATAGACTCAGAAAACCATGAATTGCTCATTTCTTATCCTGGCCTGCCATCTAGTGGCCAGAATAAGCATTGCAGTTTGAAAACTGTAATCCTCACCAGCGAGGATTACAGTTTTCATATGGTGTACAGACACCCCGATTGGCCACACGGGGTGTCTGTACACCACCCGGAAGCGAACGCTTCCGGATTTAGACGCAACTAGATGCCGTGATCACGTGTGATCACGGCATCTAGTCACCCCGGAAGACGCCGCCGATGGAGTAGGTAGCGGCAAGTCTCTGCTGTTAGAAACAGCAGAGACTTGCCGGCCATGACGCCCGCCGCACCCGCGAGCGGGCGCCATGTGCCCGCATCGCCCCAGCACCATACATGTACGGCGCTGGTCGCGAAGGGGTTAATTGAACAGTAAAAATAGCCACCAGCAGTGAGCCATAGGAATCATAGAGCTAGAATTAATGCTTGCTTATTTCAATGTATTTAATAAGATCATTTTAGAGAACTGGTATTGCAAGTAATTAATCCCAAGTGGTCTGACCTTGGGGACAAAGAAACTTCAGGTGATATAAATACAGGTGTATTTGACTTAATCATATCAATAACAGTAAGTCAATTGAAAAGATAAAAGGAAGAGGTAAGCTAATCTCAGAAAACAGTGTCCACACTTTAATATCAAGTGCATATTCCTTTAACTTTCTTGTATTTGTATAGATTATTTTTTTTGCAAATACTTCCAACATCAAATGAGTCATATCCAGATGTATAATTATAGTATTTAGAGTATTTTTATTACATTCCAAAATATTTCAGACTTCTATTAATAGAAGTCTGACTGCTAAGACCCCCACAGATCCATAAAATTGTAGTGAGGTAAAGTTTTTATTTAAATATGTTTTCTCACGTTATCAAATAGAAATTATCATGTAGAGCAGGAATCGGCAACCTCTGGCACTCCAGCTGCTGAGAAACTACAACTTCCAGCATGCAAACATGCTCTGCTTTTTGTCTAACTCCCATAGAACTGAATGGAGCATTCTAGGAGTTGTAGTTTCTCAGCAGCTGAAGTGCCGGAGGTTGCTGATCCATGAGGTCGAGAAAGTTGATACATGCCACTTACTAATGTATTGTTATTAGTGTTGAGCGAGCATGCTCGGCCGAACTCGCTGTTCGGGCGAGCATGCCTACGCTCGGGGTCCGCTCGGTGTTCGGCCGAACACCGCGTGTGCTCGAGTGCGATGCTCGAGTATGCTAATGCATATGAATTTGTATGCTAATGCTACACATTGTACACTAATGCGTACAAATTTGTATGCTAATGCTACACATTGTACGCTAATGCGTACGAATTTGTATGCTAATGTTACGCATTGTACGCTAATGGGTACAAATTTGTATGCTAATGCGTACAAATTTGTATGCTAATGCTACGCATTGTACGCTAATGCGTACAAATTTGTATGCTAAATTACCATACAAATTCGTACGCATTAGCGTACAATGCGTAGCATTAGCATACAAAATTGTACGCATTAGCGTACAATGCGTAACATTAGCATACAAATTCATACGCATTAGTGTACAATGTGTAACATAAGCATTGCTAATGCTACGCATTGTGCGCTAATGCATACGAATTCAGTTAATTAGCGTACTTTACCGAGTGAAAGAGGAGAATTTGCGATTCTGACCTTTTCCTATGACCCCGACACCCTCCCCTCATCCGAGCAGGGGGTGCCTGGTCTTCTCCCATTGACTTACATTGTGCTCGGGTGCTCGGTAGAGCACTCGAGCATCACCAAGCTATTTATATTCCTGTTTTCTGTCGGCCTGGTGTCAGTCTGTCTCTAGCTTTTCTGGGTGCAGGAGCTGTGCACCGGACCTAGATCATTCTGTCTGTCTGTATGGCCACCTACTATGTCATCCTGGTCTCCTTGTCTGATTCTGTGTTTGGTCTGTGACCACCATGTTTCTTCCTGCATGGGGTTCAGACATTTGCCTGTCTGTTCCATGTCTTGTCTGCTGCTTTTTTCTGGTCAGTGGCCACCATGTTTTATCCTGCATGAGGTACAGACATCTTCCTGTCTTGTGTATCTATGTCACCTTGTCTGGTTCCGTGTTTGGTCTATAACCACTATGTATCTTCCTGTATGGGGTCCAGACATTTGCCTGTCTGTGCAGCTCTGCTTGTGTCCTCCATGTGACTTTCCGCATGGGAAACAGGCATCTGCTAGTGCTGTCTGTTCCTGTGTATGTTCTATGCCTTCAGTGAAAGGGCTGCCATGTGTCATTCTGCATGTGGTCCAGAAAGCTGCTTGTGAGCTGGTTCCCGTTTGTCCTGTCTGTACTGAGTCCCGTGTGGTTTGTTATGGTTCCAGTATGTGTGTTCGGGCTCAAGTCCTTGTTTGTGTGGACTGCTTATCTCTGCAGGTAAGTGGCCTAGTGCATCAGAACCATCCTGGAGGTGCAACCAGTGAGCCTCAGATAAGTTTATTTCCACTATCTGTGTCTCTGTGAAGAATGGGGCTTACTGCATCTCTGCCCCCTGGGTTTTGCCCCAAGTAAAAACAGTGCACTTGGTGCAGTGGTATTTCCTGCCACTAGTCCCTTACCTGCTTATCCAGTTTCCTCCTTTGTCTTGATCTCTGTCCTAAAATGTTTGTTTTGGTCACTATCATGCCTTTGTCTCTTCTTGCCTTGTGCGTTTGTTTGCTTGAGATGTTCTAGTCGCCAGTAGGATCCTCGCTAGAATGTGACCAGGTCTTTAAACGCATGAATTTTGTACTGACGTTTTTTTTTTTTTTTTCTACTGGTAAAAAAAAAAAGCAGAATAAAGTTTTTTTTTTTTTTTTCGCTTTTTTACAAGGTGATGTGAAAACGCCTGAAAAAACGCCAAATGCTACAGCATCTGGATCTGGTATCTTTACAGCAAAAGTGAAGAAAAAAGCCAGCAAAAACCTATGTATAGAAGTACTCTATGCAAACATAAAAGAGCAGGAATACACCATTAAACTAACTGCCTTTGTGTGCTAAAATATATCAGGATACATATTTCTTCTGTCATGGACACTTATCTTCTGATTAAAGCTCTGGCCTTTATTCTCTTGATAATTGTTGGAATTCCTGGAAATGTTTTCATCCTCCTAAAATTTACTTACATCAAAATAATTGAGAAGAAGCTTCTACCAGCTAATATGATCCTGATGGTCCTTGCTCTATCCAATCTTTTCGTGGTTTTCTCCCGTGTCATACCACAGGCACTAAATGCTATTGGAGTAAAAGACTTACTGGATGATACAGAGTGTAAACTGGTTCTTTTGATCTTTAGGGTCAGTAGAGCCATGTCTATTTGTGTAACCAGTTTCCTCAGTTGTCACCAGTGTCTTCTTGTTGCCCCCATTAACAGATATTGGACATGCTTGAAACAAAAGTTATCTAAGAATATTTCTCTTATTATGGTCCTGCTCTTAGCCATGAATGTTTCTCTCTATCCTTGTACTCTTTTGTATGGATGGGCTAATTCAAATAATACTTCACCCTATTCATTACATCTGGTTTATTGTGATACAGACTTTATAACCTATGTCTCCTTTATCTTAAATGGGTCTGCATTCATCATTCGGGATATCATATTCGTGGGACTAATGATATTGTCAAGCAGTTACATGGTTTCTATATTATATCAGCATGGGAAAAATATTAAAGGCAAGCGCAGTTCTGACCAGCTTCAGAGAAAGTCTGCAGAACATCGGGCCTCCAGGGCAGTTGTTTTACTGGTAGTGCTATATGTTTTGTTGTATGGCATGGATAATTCTTTGTGGATCTATACTCTTACACTGTCTACTGTCAGCCCTGAAATGAATGACACACGGATATTCCTTGCAGCCTCATATTCTGCCCTAAGTCCTGTTGTTATTATTGCCATAAATCCAAAACTTCACAAAGGAACCCAAAATTTATGGAGAAAGAAAATGAATGAGATTCAGAAAGGTGGTGTTATCGATTCTGTCAGCAATATGAGCTTCTCTTGATCTGACAGCTACTTAGGCAAATGTTTATAGTAAGGGCTCGTTCACATCACCGTTAGGGCTTCCGTTCAGTCTTTCCGTTATAACATCGTTATAACGGAAAGAAACTGAATCCCTAGGACGGACATCAAAACGGACACCTTTAAGAGGCATTCCGTTTTGATCCGTCATAATAGAAGCCTATGGCCCTGCATAACGGATCCGTCTGGTTGCCGTTATGCTGGACGGAAAACAAAGTCCTGTCTTATGTACCCCAAAATGGTACCAATGAAAACATCACCTGATCCCGCAAAACATGAGCCCCCACATAAGACAATCACTCAAAAAAAATAAAAATCAATGGCTCCCGCAAACCAATCCATCAAAATCTGTTCTGCAAAATCCATATGGCGCTCGTTCTGTTCTGAGTCCTGCCATGTGCCCCCACAGCAGTTTACCACCACATATGGGGTGTTGCCTTATTCAGTAGAAAATGGGTAACACATTATGGGGTGCTTTTCTCCTGTCACCCCTTGTCAAAATGAAAAATTTGGGGCTAAAGCAACATTTTATTGGAAGAAATGAAACTTTTGATTTTTACAGCCAAGTGTTTCCAAATTCCATAAAACGCTTAGGGTGTCAAAGTGGTCAGTACCCCCCCTTAATATATTCTTTGAAGGGTGTAGTTTCCAAAATGGGGTCACTTTTTGAGGGTTTCCACTGTAGGGGTATGTCAGGGTCTCTCAATTACAAAATGATGCCTAAAAACCATTCTAGCAAAATCTGCCTCCAAAATCCGTATGGCGCTCCTTTCCTTCTGACCACTGCCACAAACCCATGGAGACGTTTACCACCACATATGGGGTATTTCTGTAAACTGCAGAATCAGAGTAATGTATATTGAGGTTTAGTTTGCTGTTAACCCTTGCTGTGTTTCAAGAAAAAAATTATTAACATTAATTTATTTACCGTTTTCCTTTAATTCTTGTGGAACACCTCAAGGGTTAACAAACTTTGTAACATCAGTTTTTTGTATCATTTGAGGGTGTAGTTTCTAAAATGGGGTCATTTATGGGTGGTTTCCACTACATATGCCCCTCAAAATCACTTTATATCTGAATTGGTGCTTAAAAAAATGGTTTTGGAAATTTTGTTGAAAATTTTAAAAATGGCTTCTAAACTTCTAAGCCTTCTAACGTCCGAAAAAAGTAAAATGACAGTTATGAAATGATGCCAACATAAAGTAGACATATGGGGAATGTAAAATAATGCGAGATCTTCAATCAAGATAGCAGTGGACGGCCCATCGCAAGCAAATGGGTAAGGTAAGTATGATTTTTTTTTGTTGTTCACACCATTTCAAAGAAAATCGATTTACTACCACGAAGCACAAGGAAATTCAGCTTTGCAGTGAATCAAATTTTCTTTTCTTCGTCGACTTCGATTCACTCAACACTACTTTTAGGCCTCATTCACACATCTGTGAAATTCATCCGCATCCGATCCGCAATTTGCGGACCGTTTATGTGGATAGGATGCGGATCCATTCATTTCAATGGGTCCTGGAAAAATGCGGACAGTACACCGTGTGCTGTCCGCATCTGTGTGTCCGTTCCAACTGTCCGCATAAAGAAATCCTCCTGTCCTACTTCTACCCTGATTTTGCGGTCCGTTGCCCAATGAAAGTCTATGGATCCGCAAAAAAATGTGGAAGACATGCGGAAAGGCATCCGCATGTCATCCGTATTTGCGGATTCCGTTCCAGGAGGAGTGAAAAAAAAAGATGTTATTCATCCTTCCGTTTTTTGCGGATCCGCAAAAAAACAGATGACATATGGATACATCCTTTCCGTTTTTTACAGAAAAACGGAACGGATGTCCTGGAAAAACTGATTTTTTTGCGGAACAACGGATCCGCAAAAAACTGACCGTTTTCCAGGATGTGCAAAAATACGGACGTGTGAATGGGGCCTAAACCTAATCTACTTTCCATGTCGTGTTCTATGCTCTCCACTGTGTATCATACACTGATCAGCGATAACTTTGAAGCACCTGCCTCATATCTTGAAGGTCATCCTCATGCTGCTACAACAGCTCTGACACATTGTGCATCAGTGAGTCTTGGGTACTCCTACACTAGTTTACCAGTTGTTCTTACTTCGACCAGTTATGGTATGTACGAAATATTGGGAACACCCCACAAGGCCTGTTCTTTTGTCTAACCATATAAATTTGGTCCTTCTAAAGTTACGCTTGCTCATTTCATTTGCTTCCGACACAATAACTTCAAAAGCTGGCGCCTGCTGCCACCCACTGACAAATAAATCAAGATAAGCTACATTATTCACTTTACCTCTAAATATTTTTAATGTTAGGGCTGATATGCTTAGTTTGTTTCTAATCGGGTTGGATATAGGTTTTAAGCAGTGTGGATTATTATTTTATAGCTTTAGTGAAGTTAAAATTGTTAGTTTTGGGTATTTTTTCAGTGCTTTGTGGTTTTATTTGTGGTATAATAATCTCTTTCATGAGGATCTGCAACAGCACAGAGTTAAAAACTGTATGGTGTTTGGGAGGTTATGCAACAAGCCATAAATAATGAAACTATCAGAAACATTGTGTTTGTTTTTATATTTTAGCAGATTTATAGTGAAAAGTAAGAATTTAACATAACATTTCAACAAGTAGAGCCATAGACTTAAAGAGCATCTGTCGGCAGATTTGTACCTTTGAAACTAGCTGACCTGTTGCATGTGCGATTAGCAGCAGAAGGCATCTGTTTTGGTACAAAGTTCATATGTGCCCACATTGCTAAGAAAAATGATATTTTAATATATGCAAATGAGCCTTTAGGAGCAACAGGGGCGTTGCCATTACACCTGGAGCATCTGCTCTCTCTGCAACTGTTGCATCCTCTCCACTTTGATTGACAGGGACAGTTGTGATGACTTTTACACTGCTTGGCTGTGTTAATCAAAGTGGAGAGGACGCAGCAGTTGCAGAGAGAGTTGAGCCTATAGGTGTAACAGCAATGTCCCCAGATTCCTTCAGCTGCCAGATGCACATGCAGCAGGTCAGCCAGTGTAATAGGTACAAATCTGCTGACAGATGTCCTTTAATTAGAGTTGAGTGAATTTTACTAAAATAAAAATTCGGCTGCTTCACTGCTTCAAATTACCTTATCACTAAGTAATTTGCTTGCGATTAGACAGCCACCACCATCTTGTTTGAAGGCATTTCGCACAATCTTTTGCAGCCCAAGATGACATCATTACTCCGGGCAGCATGTTGACCTCATGCATCTCCGCGCACAGAATTTCGGCCGAGATATTCAAGCAAGATGGTGGCGGATGGCCCGTCACAAACAAATGGAGCAGGTATTTATTTATTTACCATATTTCAGGTTAAATCGAAACCAAATTCGGCTTCACTGCTAATCTATCCTGAAATTCGGATCAAAGTCCTAATACTAAAAATACTGAAATGTCATCATATACACTATGTTCATGATAAGTTTCAATAATATACTGTATATGTTAACATTATTAAAGTTCTTAAAATATGAGCGAAGCCAACTCTGGACCTCTGGTACCTGGTTCTTATCGGGTGATGTCATGAAGCAGGGAACCACATTCTGGGTCTTGTTATGGGACCACCTAGTTTTTATATATGTGACTAGTGTGTAGGTCTAAAATGGCTGTAGTTTAATGACAAGATTAGTTTTGTTCTTGAGATGTCAAAAAAAAGAGGTTGTTAATAGTTTGTTAATGTAATCTAGTATATAGCAGCACCAGAATTATTGCTACTCATATGTTTAGACTATACCAAATATGTAAAAACTGTGCGGCCTGAGTCACATGGCGTCAGGGATAGGTGGGACTCACAGCCGTCGCCCCCCTCCCGTTGTATGTGTGATTTCACGCTGGAGGTAACTGGGAGCTGGTCGCTGTGTGTCGGAATTCATGCCCCTATTTGTAATTAATTATACCATAGTAAGGTTAGCATTAGGTCCCATGCAACTTGAGATACCTTGACGTACCTTGATATAAGAATATATTGGCGAAAGTCTCATTTTAATATCAGTGTGAGGGTTTAGCCATATATTGTCAATTGCATTTACTGTTGTAGTGCACCATTTTCTGTGAATTTGTTTTATATAGTTTGTCACATCCGCACATTTGGCTATCCTGTGTAGGATGTCTTTGTGGTACATGTGGTCCGCTGCCGGTATCCTCCATTGTATGCATTTTTGCTGCCGATCACGTGTGCCGATAAAGTGTGCAGGATTTGAAGCCCCAGTTAGAAATGCGCAACAGAATTTGGGGTTTTGAGCATTTTCTGCCATTTAAGACCACTTTTTTTTTCTGTTATTTTATTCACTCTGTCTACCATCAATCCTCATAGATTGTAAGTAGAGATGAGCGAGCACTAAAATGCTCGGGTGCTCGTTATTCGAGTCGAACATTTCCCGATGCTCGGGTGCTCGTTTCGAATAACGAACCCCATTGAAATCAATGGGAGACTCGAGCATTTTTTGCAGGGGACCAAGGCTCTGCCTAGGGAAGGCTGGGTGAAAACCTGGAAACCTCAGAAAATGATTGGGAAACACCACGGAAATGGACAGGAAACAGCAGGGGGCAGCATGCATGGGATGCCTCTGAGGCTGCCTAATCCCACCATTACCCCAAATTCTCCTAGTGGGGCATCTGTGTATTGATTCTTCTCAGTTTAAAATGTTATACGTCCCCTATCTTGGGACCATAATATTTCATGATTTTTCGAACACGGAAAGGAAAAAAAGAGCTTGCTCTGGCCACGGGAGTTGTCTTTCCTACTGCAGCTAAGGGACGTGTCCTTGCTCTGCCTATCACAGGTCAGGAGGCAATTAAAAGAGGAACAAACAAAAATCAGTTATTAATATCTAATACGTCCCTATCCGGGTAAATTGTTTGGAGAAAGGGCCTGTAGGTGGGGGGCAGGCTGGGGGGGAAGGAGGTTGAGCTGGAAGAGCCAGAGGAGTGCCCCCTGGGGCTAGCGTGTGTGGTGGTGACAACACCCGGATGGATTTGGAAAAACTGTATAGCATCAACCGGTACGTATTATCTTCTGAGTTTAATACCGTTATACGGCCACCTATCCGGAAAATAGTTTGGGAGAGAGAGAAAGAGAGGAAAAAGACGTGCCAGTATGGAGCAATTACACGGAAACTATTAGATTAGGCCAGACTTGGTCTGCTTAATTGCAACCCAGACAAATGAGAGAAGAGAGGAAAAATGAATGTATTTTTAAAAGTGGATGTTCAGTATAGATCAGGGGTTGCACAACGTTTTCTGGGTGGGGGCCACATTGTCCGACTGAACCAACGTCAAGGGCCTAAAATAAAATTTAAAGGTGTATTAACAACTGAAATACTGTATTTATGGCAGATTGAACACACAGTGTATACCATTAATGTTTAGTTACAGTTCCAGGAGTCCCATCTAATGGGAGAAATACATGAAAAAAATGCATGTGAGCAGCCACAAAACATGGACATACATGTCTGTTACCAGATGGATGGGGCCACACAGAATTGGTATCAAGGGCAGCATGTGGCCCCCCGGGGCCTCAGGTTGTGCACCCCAGGTATAGATCAAGTGTGGTATGTGTTCTATGTATACTACTACTAGTTTAATAACGTATATGGCAGCTATCCGGAAAAATAGTTTGGAGAGAGAGAAAGATAGGAAAAAGACGTAAATTGTTTTGGAGAGAGGGCTGAAGGTGGGGGGCAGGCTGGGGGGAAGGAAGTTGAGAATGGAAGAGCCAGAGGAGTGGCCCCTGGGCTAGCATGTGTGGTGGGTTGAAAACAGGCCCGGATGTAGTTAGAATGACGACGCAGGACCCTAACTTAAAAATTTTAGCATTCAATCCGATACAATTGTCAATTATGAGCTCGATCAAGTGCTGTGGCGATGACTTTTTTAGATGGAGATGCATGTGGTCATGTACTCCGTGGAATCCCATAGTCACCCCTTCTCTGATGTGCTACCCCAGAACATTCTCTGCCCCAATTCGCAAGACCTTTTTGCAGTCCTCCGTGTGCTGACAGTGGGGATTTACCAGTGTTGTCTGAGGAGGTGGTGGACAATGGCGAGACACAGGTGTCGGGGGGTGAGGTAGTGTATGGGAAGCAAGTTACAGTGGGGACTCCTTGGTGGGACTTTCTCATTGATGGGACAGAT